>CAAKMY010043553.1:0-37101 GCA_901111285.1 Corrigiola litoralis | reverse complement strand
GGAGATAGCTCAAACTGCAAAATGTCAAAGATTGATCATTTGATCAATAGGCTATTTCATCAAAAAGGCATATTTATATTTTATTTACAAATATTTTTTAGTTTTGATTTAGATAGTGGAAGAGTTGGAAGCTAAATGCTTGTGCTCGACATTACTATGCTGAATAGTTGAACGGGCAATTTAAAATTTCCCCTAAAAAAAGCATGACATAGCAATTCTGTTATGATATGTAAATGAAGTTTAGGAGCAGTTTTTGAACCTTTTCTTTCATTAAGTTTTTGAACCTTTCCATATCCATACTATTATTGGGTTATTTTTGCACGCTAGTATAATGTATATGCAATGAGAATATGAGATATGTGTACATTGTCACTTGTGAGCCACGAATATAAGACTAACAATACGTTCGCATAGCACAAAAATTATCAAATTTCTCATATCACGATTATCACTTAATTTCATCATTAATGTTTTGGTGTTCATTTACAGAAAAATGACATATCACCACTGTTTTTGTGATAAATAAAGTCAATGCAGGATTTTGAAGTTGCATCATGTATGCCCATATCAAGTAGGAGAATGCTTGAAATCTGTTATAAATTTGATAGCTCGTATTTTTCTTTTCTAACCAAGACAATATATTAATAAAAAATTCATAAGACAAGCTAATAACACGTATATGCAGAATCACAATTAATTTGTGGAACAACTCTCAACAAATGGCTCAATCATCAACGACAAGTAGGCATATATATAGTCGAGCAAACTAGAGATTATACGCTTACACATTACAACCTCTTTGCAAACAAAAAACCATCAGTAAGATGATAGCGTTTTTAATATATGCTAGCCGATAATATGTATATGTTGTCAAGGTAGCTGGTTTTCAGCAATGTGTTTGACACAGTTAGCTATTGGGTTACCATAATTACTTAAAAGAGCATTAGTGATCTTTATAATCAATTAACACATGGAAGTGTATGGATGCAATAGTTTTAGCTGTGCTATAATGTAATATTTTTTATAATATAATTATATAGCGAAAATGAAAATCAAAAACTACATAATATTTTTAAAAAAATTAGCTAATAATCCGCAAATTACATGTATCTACAGATCCACAAAATAATTAATAAGTTAATAAATACGTAAATAGGATTAATGGACTATGGCCTATTTCGATTTTTGGTACCATATGTGTGAGTTTTGTAACTTAGTGTGCAAAAATAACCCAATAATAGTATACTACGGAGTAGTAGTCTAGTAGAAGCTCAATTTGAGCTCCTATGACATTCACATGAGTTGTAAAGAAGGGTCGAGAACAAGGTTCGACATGCATGGTGCATGGAGCTCGAATTATCATTATCGTTCACTTGCATGTAAAAGTCGGGAAAGCAGTGATTTCCTTATCAGGATTTAGGAGCATCAGTATCAAGTATCAACATCTGGTAAATCCTTATGAAGGAACATCAATATCAGTATCAACATCTGATAAATTTTCATGAAAGAACATCAATATCAGTATAAACATCTGGTGAATCCTCATGAAGGTGGTCTGTATTCTGTAAGCAAAATGGTGGATATCTGTAGAATCATAGCTAAAATCATTAGTGTTCACTGTTCATGTAAACTGACATGACTTGATGCATGACTCTACCATATTCTGCTTTTGGCTCATCATTTGGCAAGCTCGTGAAGTTTAAAGAATCCAAATTTTCATGATTGAGCAAGTGAAAGGCTGGTAGAAATTCACCTCTAAACCTTGACAAAGCTTCTACGCAGAAGCAATGATCCTTAACTTTTTTAACCACCGTTTTTCTTAACGTATTGAAAAAAGCACTTACTCAGTTACTCATCTTGAATAACGTTGAACAACTCATTAGAAATGATCTTACCTTTCACCTTACCAACCCATTGACTGTTAACAATCTTATCAAACTTACTTCAGCATTGACACAAAAAATTGAGTTATCCTTCACACCATTCGTATCACTAGAATAAGAGCACAGATCCATTTGGAAGTCTAATAGCATTAGAAAGCATAACTATAGATTCCATATACAGCAACTTTTTTGCCAGTTCCTCCTCATGGTTACTATTCGTCAGCGATTCTCAACTCTATAAGAATGTGAATATAATGTTTTTTCAAAAAAAAAAAAAAAGAAAAAGAATGTGAATATAATGGTGTAAGAACAAAAAACAGAAGGTGGCTTCGAAGTTTGAACTTCTTAACACTCATATTGATATGTAGGCCTTATATCTTTGGGTGTAGTAGACCTAGGAATTCGGAGTTTTAAAATAGGATGATGTTGAAGTATTTAATTGGCTAAGTTGTTTTGAGTTTCATGTACTTCTGAACAGAAAACGAGAGGGAGAGTGAAGTATGACACCAAAAAAATAACCAAAACAATGGCAATCATCAGCTAAAATCACATAGCTGAATGTTATCAATTCATGTAATAACACAACTTGAAAATATACATTAGCATAGGTGAATGTAGACATTCATCCTTATAATTCAACAAAATATCTCTCTCTATTCTATATAAATGTTATCTATAATAGTTGTTTAGTTTATTTTGCTCTCCTCGTCTTGACTTCTGATTATCTGGCAACACAGTAGGACCACGCCAAAGTTGTACATAACCGTGAAGGTACCATCTTCCTCAAGTCACAAATATGTTTCGAACTTTTGAATCCCTGAAGTTATGATTGTGTGGTGTCATTGTGTCATGATAGGTTGATAGGGATGATACCTTAAGGCTTTAGACAACCAACAGTCCAACGCACATCAGCTGGGAATTCCATGTGCCTAACTAGTGTTCCTGAAGCTAAAGCAGCATGACGAGCTGCGCACTTCCACCATAATCTGAATTTCAGTAGAAACTGGTGACATAAAAGTTGCATCATGAAAAGCTTGTAGTCATTTCCTCACTAACAGTGGCAAATATTTCTTCCACCCTGAAACAATAAAAACATTATACATTTGGAATCAGCTCAATAATGAGAACTACAAATAGTTGTCCACTAGTATGTTGTGCATGAAAAAGCTAGGGCACGGACTCCCTAGTCCATAATCTCACTAAACTCATTTAGCCAGGAACAGGACTGTCTAAGATTGTAAGTTATGCCCTCTTCTCCCGCCTTTTATCCGCAACCTCCTAACAGGACAATACTAGTTTACATTACCAGTGCACTCATAATCAACCTCTAAAACATTCAAACATCCATTTTTATAGCAATGAAATAATAGCTTTCTGGTGTCAAACGTATATTCCAACATTCAAAGTTTCACTACTGATCGGAAAAAAAAGAAGTTATTAGACCTTTGAATACTGTCACGGTCAGGAATTTGTGGTTTATTTCCTCAGCCAAACCAATTAAATTAATACTGTCGAAACTCTATAAATTACACAAGAATGACCGACTTTCCCCAAGCAAAACCAATTACATAGAGCCACAAGAATCACGAAAGCAGCATAAAAATTTCTATTTTTCTACTTTTGTTATCTTCAATATTTGTTCATCTGTTCACTTTACCTGTAAGAATCTATATTGACCTCTGCAAGCCATGTTGTGAGATAAACCTGCCACACAAAAATCAAAATTACAAACAGGCTAAGATACTTGGTAGGTAATGAGCTGAAATGAACAATATTGATGAGTAGTAGTTTTTACTTCTTATATTACGTGAAATATTTTATTCGATGTCCACAAAGGGCAAGCAAAACACATCTAAATATGGAGTGGGTACTAAAACAGAAACCTCTTTCAAAAATACTTCTGCACTTTCCACTTCTGCTACTCTTTTTTTTTTTTTTTTTTCTATTTTGTGATTATGCACCTCACTCTTCAATGATAGCGGGCTAATTTCAAGACCAAATTGGTACATAATATTGTCAGGCACCTAATATACACAGCTAGTACCGCAAAGCGCTAGTACCGCAAAGCACATTGTCTGTACTCTGTGGTTAGAAAGACTTATATAATAATTCGATAACAAAACCACATTGCAGAATTTGTATAGCAGTCACGTATGCCTATGCTAAATAAAATTATTGAAAAGGGTACCTGCAAAACTTCATGATTTGGATTCTTATCAGAATTGAAAGAAGTTGTTCCGGATCTGCAGTCATACATTTTGGGGAGGCAAGGCTCAGCAGTTTCTTTAGCGTACAAGTTGCATGTGCTCAAGTCATCAGCTTCTCCACAGTAAAGTTCATCCGCCCAAGACATTTGACTAAATTCTTCACTCTTGTGACAAGCTACTGAGAGCAGCTCAACTACAAGCAAACGCTGCTGGCCCAAGTTAGCAACAGTTAAAGATACAAGCTTTGATAACCAATAGCAGCAAACAATATGTAACATGTCCATTGAAAAAAGAATTGTATTACCTTTAAAATAAGTTCCTGTTTGAACATTTTCACAAGCTCCTCCGCCAAAATTTCTGAAACATTTGCACTTCAAATTAATAAAAAGAAGACAAGGTCAAAAGGAGAACATCAAGATATGAGAACAAGATCATATTTTAGAGTAATAATACATAATTCAAGATCACAAGTCTGAAACATGAGAAGCACAGAAAAAGCACCAGATGTCAATCAATTTCATCTGAAAACAGCATATTATATGCATAATAAAGATCACTTCTCTCTGTTCACAGATCTACTTTCATTGAACGTTGTCAGAATAACAGTCTGGAATGTGAATTTAATATTTAAGTTATGAGAAATCTGAAATTTGCTTAATGCAAGGTGCTAATGTCAAAAACAAGAAAAAAGATTATTGCCTGTAAGCTAATAAAATTGGATTGTGCGAGAGACACAGAGGGAAATCAAGGATCCCAATCAATAAATAACCACTTGTGTAGATGTCAAGGATAGTAAAGATTCTATGCTAATTGATGGAAGACTCTTTGATGGCTTTGTATTTTATTACATCTACCCACATCAAAGCCGTCAGGCTAACAGATCACCTTGTTACGTTATGAAAACACGTAGTTTTTCTGTCCTGAAACATGATGTCCATTTTGACATCGAAAAAATTTATCACTTCACTGTTTATAAATGCTTTTTTGTCTAAATCATGCATGCCTGTACCTTTTACTAATCCCAGTAAACTCAAGTCACATAAAACTAAGTGCACTAACTATGATGCTCATATATGAGATTCAAAGAATGCTAAGTTGGTTAAGAGCTCCCCTCCCCATGGTGCTAGGGGTTCAAATCTCATCCCTTACAAGGCCCATCCCTTGTACACTAGTAGGGGGATCAGTACCTTAACAACAACAAAAAAAAAAAAAAACCAAGGTGCTCACTTACTGGCTTGTGCTTATAAAGAATTAAATCATATACACAGAAAATAGACATTCATCATGGACTGCAAAAACAACAGAGTGAACATTTTTCTTTTTTTTTTTTTTTTTGACATGCTGAGATATTGGTTCCAGGAGTTAGTTTGAGGTTGCCTAGCATGCCCTGGTACCATATGAAGTAGTCAACTGTCAGAAAAGTATATAAACTCATGAGTCAGCCTGAATGGTTTCTTAATAACCGACTTCCATAGTTGAACTGCAAAACATGATATTCTGATACATATGCTGGAAGCTGAATAAGAGAAGCTGATTTATCTTTTTAAGTTAATATGAATAATTTTTAGAATTGTTAAGTTTCTGCATAAAACCCTAACTGATGATGTTTCCTAGTCCTATGTTTTGGCCTACTCCCCGGGTGTACCACCCCAATAGGCATTGCTGCCTGGTAGTCAGAAACTATTTTCTGCATGCTAAGGTTTCACCAGTTTACTTTTGTATTGAAGCAGTTTATTTTGGAGTTAGGATTACCACTGCTCACTTTGCTTCTATTTCTCTCATACATATAAAAGCATTATATTATGGTATCCTTGTTGGTTTTGCTTATGGGATGTGCTCCACCTAGTTTTTGAGCATTAAATCAGCTCTTTCAGTTTGATGAATTCATTTCCCCTATATGGGGTGCTTGTCTTCATTTGAAAAAAGGGACACATTAATCGTGTTAGATATGGCCTAAGCATTTTTCCAAAATTTGGTTCTCAGCAGATTTTCTCCAGCAAAACCATTTCCCTGAAATTTTAGAGAGTATTGGAACTCGAGAGGTTCGAAAATAAGAATTTTTGTTGATGAAGGAAAGTTCTTTGTCTGTCGTAACTATGTTTCTATCTTAGCTATTTGTGACTCCAAATCACAAGTTGGCCCTAATACTGGAATGGAAGAAAAATAGGTTTTAACTTTTAACTCTTCAGACTTTGTCCCTTCGTCGAGAGCGTCAGAAGGCAATCGGGTGATTTGATAAGATGACCCCAAAAGGAGATTGTCCCTCTGAACAGTTTTTTAAGCTAAAAGAGTGATCTTTCAAGACACCTTAGCTATTACCAAATTCCACTTAATTTTGGCTTATGCTACAGCACATCAAGCTCAAAAGAATGAGTTTTGACCGAAGCGTTATGTTATATTAGATCTTATCTTCCCCCCTTATATAGTTGTTGGAGATTTGTATGAAATCAATAACCCCTTTAATAAACTTACGGACCCCCTTGGGTTGGGGGGGGGGGGGGTCCCTGATTATCCCTTATGATTTCCCAAAAATTAACAATTTATCTGAATCTAATACCCTTTATCTTCCTTTTCAAGTTCAAAAGTATAATTGGAGGGAGAATAAAAAGTAGCCCAAAGCCCCAAATAATATTTTTGAAGTTTTTGATAGAGCTTTGTCTATTATTGTTGGCACGATGTATACCAAAATGCGGTCTTAAAGCACCCTAATTTTACAAGTATCGGATCACACACCTATTTCAATGACCCTGAATGTAGAAATGAGGTAGAATCCTCCTCCTTTCCGATTAGAGTCCGTGTGGACGAAGAGAAAAGATTTTCTAACTCTGGTCCAGGAAGCTAGGAGCAGTAGATTAATTGGATCCTATATGTTACCTTAACGAGAAAATGCAAAATCTTGAAAAATCAAAGCCAGAAAATGGAACAAAACTAGATTTGGGAACATTTTCAGACAACTCCAAATATTCAAAATAGTCTCAGTTTTAGTCCAATGAACATTTAGCTTATAACAACCAAGATTAATGGTTTTTGAGAAAGAATGAAAAAGGAAGTGAACTTACTGGAACCAACAAGCAAAAAATCTTAAAATAAATTTTTGGAGATACTAACTCGAAATATTTCCAAATTTCTGCGACTACTAGGAAAGATAGGAATGTAATCCGTAAGTTTATATCTAAGGATGGTACTTGAATCTTAGACTGAAGGGCTGTGAAATCCAGGAAATATTATAAAAGAAATAAACCATACTTCCATCGCCCTTATTCCTAAATTTGATAATCCCGAAGCTGCCAATCAGTTCACACCTATTAGCCTGTGTTCTACTATCTACAAACCTTATTTCAAAAATTATCTCCAATAGGCTTGGACCTGTTTTGGATAAGGGAATTCACCCTCTTCGGGGAGAGAGGGGGGGGGGGGGGGNNNNGAATTATAACGAATGGGCTTTCTCACTCCTTCGAGAATAAAAGGGATAACGGAGAGCAGATGGGATTGATTGTATTTCTAGACCAAAGGGATAACAGGTCTATAAAAGGGATAACGGACAGCTACTAGACTTCTCCAGGGCAACCATTTCCAACTCTTGCTCCGGACCCTTTCCCTTTGGTCTAGAAAAACAATTACCCTCCCCAAATTGAAAATTTTATTGAAAAAGCTCTGATTAACTGTCTCCCTGTGGAGGAAAGACTATCGAGATGTCATATTTCAGTACCACTTTGATGCCTATTTTGCAGTCATCCTCAGAAACTATAGATTATCTTTGTTGCATCGCAGTTTGACCAAACATGTGATTAGCCTCACCCAACTCCTTATTGACAATGTGCATTTTTAGATGTTGGCATAAAGTTTAGTCAACCAACGGTTGAATGGTTGCAATATATCCTCACTTCAGACTTTGTTTCAGATTCTGTCTTTTATTTGGTGGAAAGTATGGTTTGCTAGAAATAAAACTATTATGAGAACGACAACTTCTCTTATGAACAATTATAAGTCAGCACTGAGTGTGCGTGTAAATATCGATTTATTTCCAGGAACATAGATCTTGAAAATAAGATCAACTGCATAGTCTTCCACAAGGCTACGTCACAGCCTACATAAGTCTCTTGGGCTAAACCTCCGAGGTTCCGACCAGGGGCGGATAAAATTGGTAGCAAGGGGTAGCAACAATAAAAGTTGGTAGAAAAATGGTAGAAAAGGGCAGATTAATAGTAGAAAAGGATAGATTAATGTTAGAGAAGACAAAGTTATAGCATATATAATAAAATCGCCACCCCTATTTTAGATTTTGGGGCCACCCCTGCCTAACCTCCGACCAGGGGAGGATACAATTAGTAGAGAGGGGTAGCAACAATAAAATTTGGTAGAAAAATGGTAGAAAAGGGTAGATCAATGGTAGAAAATGATAGATTAATGGTAGAAAAGACAAAGTTAGAGCAAATTAATAGAATCGCTACCCCCATTTTCAATCTTGGGTCCGCCCCTCCGACCAGGGGCGGATACATTTAGTAGCGAGAGGTAGCAACAATAAAATTTGTTATAAATGGTAGATATTAAAAAAGGGTATATAAATGGTAGAAAATGATAGATTAATGGTAGAAAAGACAAACTTATAGCAAAAATAATAGAAACGCTACCCCCATTTTAGATCTTGGGTCCGCCCCTGCCTCTGACTAATTTCCATGAAATCATTTTTGATGGTGCAAATAGGGACAATGGTAAAGCTGCTATTCTCATCTTGTCCTCTCTACTAAACCTAGAAACCTTATGCATATAAATTGTAAGCCAAAGTACAATTCAAAATCTTTTAAGACCATAAGTTGCTTTAAGCATCAACTTGATCTTTAATCAGCGAACTATCAACAAATTTATATAAGCTTAAAGATATTAGGAGGACAAGAGAAAACTTTATCAGCCAAAACACAGTCTTTGTCTATTTATAACACTCCTAATTTGGAAAACAATTTTTCAAGGAATTTTACTTTATTTCAAACATAACTGCTAGAGGAACTTTAACTAACAACATTTCAGAAGATACTTCTGTTTTCTGTTTCTGTTTTTGGAACTCTCAACAATCTTACAAATTCTTATTAACATAGTCGATTATGTGACTTAACAGCTAAAATGCTAAAAGTATGTTCATCTATAAAGTTTTAGAAGAAAAGCCTGCTAATAGAACTTCCATCACTGTCATTAACATAATGAATGATGGAATTTAGAAGTTCAAAGATTTCCCACCTTGCATGCCTCTTAGTGTCAGTAAAGCACATGGTCGATGAAAAACTTTTGTGAGTTCCATGCATGACACATACATTGTAACATCTAGTTATACATGGTGTTATTAGCATCAAGTGCAAAACTTTTACAGGGTTGCCCAATAAAAAACTGCCAACTTACCAAATGCAGAGATAGGCAAAAATGTGAATACTGGAGCCCCTCCTCCATCACCCATATCATCATTGTTCTCTGAACTACCTGAAAACTGTATAAGTGAGCTGCCACTAGTTGCTTTCAGAAAAGACCTCATAGATCTGCTCGAATTCATCATGTCTACGACCACAGAAACCTGCAAAATATATCACTCAATGTTAACTAGTATTAGAGATGAATTTTTAAGACATCACTCTTCTTATAATTTGCATTTAAAGCTTATAAGCCCTAGCAGTGTAACACTAACTACCAGATTAAAATACATTAAGGAAGCAAAACATCATACTCATCTGCAATGTTCAAACTTTTTGCTAGGGAAAGGAAAGTATACCTTGTCAATCAGTTAAACATGTACCCCTACCTTGGCCTTTTTGGCATAGTTGAATTACAGGAAAGAATGCTGGATAGGTAGAGAAATTTAATGGCACACTCGTAATGTTCTTTTCTGTAGAATGTTAATACGTTCTTTCGGACTCAAACTAAGATGATTTAATAGTAACACATAGGACATCTTAACAAGAATACGACCTGATAAAATACATGTCTAGAAAAACAAAATAAACTTATCACTCAAACAAAATAACTTATCCACATACTGATACTAAATATAAACTGCCACCGATCCATACTTGTTTTGTAACAATATTAGAGACGCAGAAACATACCATAGCCTTGTAGGAAGATAGAAGTTGGCTCTGCTGAAGCTCCTGATGACAAATTCAATTGACAAGTTAAAGATGAATCAACATGAATCATCAATGCGCTAGTTCCTCAGTATTTTTAGAAGAATGATGACACGTAATTCAACCTCTTATTCACATGAATTAGCTGAAAAACTAACTATCTCACTACAGCATAAAATCACCAGATTATATCTCATCCAAATCACCTATGAAAGTTTTCCCTGATTTATAGTGAGGAAGCTCAACCTATATATTAAACAGGAAAGCATCCACTTCTCTACAGTGTTGCCAAAATCATCAATGAAATTCACAAGTTATTGTAGTCCAGGATTACTATTACCAAGTCAACTGAATGCAAAACTCGACCAAAATGGAGCAAGAATGAAAATTAGCCATCATACTGACCTGCTGTTTCAGCAGTTTAGAGCAAGCCTTTTTGCGAATATTCGGCATATCGCTTAAAACACCCAAGTCCATGTCATCCATATATCTGCATCAAAACTCAATAAATCAAAAGAAAGACCAAAAACATAACCACCTATCACTAGCAACCATTACAACAATCACACAAGAAGCAAAATGTTCTTAATAACTCGAAATACAGTTTCTTTAGTATACACACAAAAACTTAAAGGCAAAAAGTTGGGTAAGACCGCCCCATGATAGGATACTCAAGCTCACCCTCGTCCTCTTATAGGACCGTTTTAGCAATGTGTTCGCGGTCTCACCATAAGACCGTCGAACCTAGGACCAATCCTAAATCTTTTAAAACTTCGATACTTCCATTAATTAGAATTTCCCAAATTATTACAACATTGATAAGCTCATCAAAATCATTTATCAGCACAACCTCATTTCTTGATCATAACAATGAACCACCACTACCCTAGAAACAACTCAACTATGAATAATACTTACCCACTCAATCTAGCACTACCTCACAAATTTAGTCATAACCCAACAGTAAAGAAATAATCTTTACCAAATAGACAATAAAACTAGGTACCAAAAAGCAGTATAAAGAATCTAACACCTCACTAAACCAAATGGTCATTAATCAACACAGAAAGCAAAGACCTTCATAAACTAAGCATTCAAAACAGTATAAAGAATGCAACTTCATAAATTAGAATTTCCAAAATTCTTCGAACATTGAAAATCTCATCATGATCATTTATCACCTCAATTTTTGATTATAAACAAATAACAACAACCACCACCCTAGCAACAACTAAACTAGATAACAAAAATCACAAAGAATCATACTTTCCCATTCAATCTAACACTACCTCACAAATTTAGCCAAAACCCAACAACAAAGCAATGACCTTCATCAAACAGATCAATATAACTAAGCATCAAAAAACAGTACAAACAATAAAACACCTCACTAAATCAAATGGTCATAACCAATAAACCAACACAGAAGGCCTTTATAAACTACCAAAAATACAGGCAGCTAATCAAGAAAATTGAGCAAGAAAACAAGGCTCGAATACCTCGGAGATAAATAATGAGGCGGCAATCCCGGTTCCCAGTCTGAAACCTCCTACTCTTAATACACAACCCCGTAATCTTCCTATTCTTAAGAAAATCCTTCAACTTAGCAAAATTATCAATGTTCCAAGTAAACTTCCCAATATGTCCATCCAACTTCCTCGACCCACCCCCACCACCACCAATCCCACTCCTGACCCCTGCCACCACCCCATTCTTCGCAAAACTACTAAACTCCTCAATCACATGAAACAACGCGCCAAACACCGCCTATCATCCACAACCCCCCCCCCTTCCCTCACAAACTCCAACATCTCCATGTAATCATTCCACCCTAAACTCGTACTATCCCCGCCCTTACCGTGCCCTGCAAATATTCCGTGGGAATCCCTCTAATCACATGAAATGACGCGCTAAACAACGCGTATCATCCACCAACCCCCCCCCCCTCCCTCACAAACTCCGACACCTTCCTATAATCATTCCACCCTAAATTCGAATCATCCCCGCTTTACCGCAAATCTCCCTACCAATCCCTCTGCACATGCCCCCCCCCCCCGGACTCAACACCGACATCCTAAACCTTAGAAGTCTAAAATATGCAATAAATTAGACATTTAGACAGCCTGTCTTAACAATTTGTGCCCAACAATGAAGCACAGATTTTCATCAAACAAACCAATAAAAACCAAGCACCAAAACAACATTACAAACAATAAAAACACCTCATTAAACCAAATGGACATAAACCAACTTAGAAAGCAAAGACCTTTATAAACTTAAGCACTCAAAACAGTATAAAGAATACAACTTTATCAAACAATGATAATGATAGTACATTACAAACAATAAAACACCTCATTAAACCAAATCGACATAAACCCAACATAAAAAAGCAAAGGCCTTTATAAACTTTAGCACTCAAAACAGTATAAAGGATACAACTTTATTACATAATGATAATGATAATGATAATGATAATGATAATGATTAACAGTACCTGATGGAAAGGCAAGAGTTGACAAGGGAGGTGGCATGAGACCTTCCAGAAGAAGAGGAAGAGACCCAAGTGTGTCTAAGGGAAGACAGTTTGGACCATTGGTTTCTGAGGTTTCTCTGGGCATTTGGTCTCCAGTGTCTCAGCATTGACAGTGGGAACTCTTTTTGGGGTGTTGGAGTTGAAAGTACTTGAGTTGAGTTTGTTGGGTTTGTGGGTGTTGAGTTTGAGGTATCATTTGTTTGCATACTTTCTGCCATCACTTTTTGTGGGGGTGAGTTTAGTTGAGCAGGGTTTAAGCAGCAGTTTGAGGTTTGTGTATTCCTTCTTTATCTTCCTTCACTTGGTAGTTGTTTGGTTAGAATGAAGGAAATGCGAATTGGGAATTTCCATAAGATGTTGAAATTGGCTCATCAAACTCTATTTAACCAGTTTTCTCCCATTTTAATTAATTTATTTTAGTTCTACACAATATTATTGTTAAAAGTCTCTATTAGTAGTACTATTGTTGCTCTCACCATGGTTACGTTGTTTCCCTTTTTTTGAAGAAAAAGGTTTTAGTCAAGCATGTAGCTTATTTTGGTTTAGTTGAAAGAAAAAAAATCCGTTGAGTCAAATCTTATGAACTTTTAACTCAATTCATATCTTCTCATTCAGCTTCAATAAATATTTAATCTATAAAAAACATACTAACTTCTATATAGTAAATCCAAAAAAGTTCTATCTTAGAAAAATTTTAGTTTTACGAAAAACAAATTTCAAATATTTTAATCAATTCAACTTTCATTTCCTTACCTTGACTTTTTTTAATTCTACGAATTTGGGCATTGGGGATTTGATTTTTATGTGCGACCTCATGATCTCATCTAAAAAAAAGGTTAAATAAAATAAAAAAATAAAAACACATCTGTTTTTCCATCTTTCTTTAGCTCTCATGAACTTAACTTTGATCACATAACCAACCAAATCTCAGTAAACTAAAGCAGTGAGTCACAGAGAGACAAAGACGATGTCATCCCACAACAACAACAACAACAACGACCCACGCCTACCCTCGGCAGCACGACCCTTCAAAGCGCCACTTGTCGCAGCCCAAGATCTCCCCGTCGACTACTCTGGCTTCCTCGCTGTCCTCTGTGGGGTCCTCGGCGTCATGTTCAGGGTGGGCCCCATCTCCCTTATTTATTCCTGTCTGTACATTGGATCAGTTAATACTGCGTGGGAGGGGATATCAGGATTCGAACCTGAGACAACCCCCCATGCAGGTTGAACTCCCAACCATTAGGCCAACCTTGTTCCTCGTTCCTGTCCACATTGTAATGTCCTTAATTAACATTCATTTAACGGAAAGCCGTCTTTCGTAGTAAAAGTAGACGGACCCATGCTGGCCCCGCAAAAGGATATATCATATATGTCTCTGATTTGGGTTGGGCTTGCAGGAAGCTTGCGGTTATTTAGCTTGTAAAGAGCTTGTCTTTTTAAAGAAATTGTGTTCTTTTAATGTTAAAAGCCTATATGAATATGATGGTCTTTTAGAGTAAATGTTTAGCTAGCTTAGCTGGTAAAGTCGTCTCGTGTTTTAGACCAATGTATAGAAGAGAAAAAGAATTATTATTTTCTTGTTATGTTGTTGGATTTGATTACAGTGATTTAGATTTTAGTTAATATATGTTTGGTTTGTTGAGGGAGTTTGTTTTATGTGATTGTGGCAGTACAAGCTGGGATCTTGGCTCGCGATTATCTTTTGTGCGCAGTCGCTGGTGAATATGAGGAATATTGAGACTGATCTTAAGCAAATTTCCATGGCTATGATGTAAGTTTTGCCGTCTGCTTTAATTGTTATGACTTTTTGTTTTTACTTGATTGTATGTGGTTATAGTTGTTCCAGCGTATGACTTATAGTTTGAGCTAGTTTAGCTTAGAAAGAATTATGAGGAATATGGTAGGTGGATTATGGATGAAGACTTCACAAAGTAATTGTTGCTGATTTGGTAAAGGAAAGGGGATTCTAGGTATTGTTAATCTATAGCACTGCGCAGATCTAGGTGGCATGATTGTGTTATTATAGTGGTCCCATGTTTGTGCTTCCTAATCCTACAAACTCAAGGTTGGGTTTATGTATGTTCGGTGGAGATAATAGATCTTTAACTTCATGTAGGATATGTATTAGTGAAGTTGGCTAGGCAATGTAGAATCTGTTACTCTGTTAGTCAATATTTTAGCACTGTGTAATCCTGGAAGTGAAAACCTTCACATATCTGTCGATCCATTGGGTAATCAAGGAGTCATTTGGATCTAAAAATTTTTGAAGCCTGGAAATTGATTGACTGTTTTCACTCTATTACTTCATATGAATTGGCCTTTTTTTTGGTTTTGATTCTATTTTTTACATCAGATTTCCTCCAATTGAAACACTTTAGTCTACATCCTATGTTTATGACCACCACATCTCACCGTTATGACCATCACGACATATTATGTCACAACTTACAACCACCTGTTCCTACTCATCATGTCACATCTTTGTCATTCGTCAAGAGGGATTTTTTTTCGAGGGGGACGGTCACGAGTATTATAGCATTTATTCCCTTCCCTCCTAACATGAGCCCAAGACACCGACTCAAAGGACTTACTATTACACAGAATATCCTCAACAACAAGACCAACATCACTAAGACAAAAAGAAATAGACCCCAAAAGCTTGATGGCGGAAAAGTTATAGTAATTCTATGGCTACCAAATCTCCTAGAACAGCTATACCAAACTTGACAGCTTTGTACTCAACAACTATAGAGGAGCAACGAGCTTGAATCCTCCGAACAACAGCTTACCTTCGATAGAAAATGTTGTACTTTATGGAGGTCAATAGTTTTCCATAACGCTGGCAATCACTACCAAAATCTTCAAAATTACTGCCTTCTTCAGATAAGTAGCCTATGGAAACTGAGCAGTGAAAATGGCAGTGAAAAATAATGTCGGTGACTGCAATGGACTTGCTGGCGACTATGGGCTTGGTGTCGATGACGGCAGCCAGTGGCAGCTTGGTTGGAGGAAGGTGGGTGATTGTTGAGTCATACTCGTCGGTCGAAATAATTAAATCAAACAGGCTTAACAAGATAATGGATTGGTTATAATCCTTTCCTTTTTGCTGTGTTATTTGATTCCAGCCGGTTCTTCTTTTGCATCCAAACGAAACGGACCCGTTAGACTGATAGTTTACAAAGGTAATAGACATTCTGAGAACGCAATAGCAACGCGGAAGCAAGTCTGATCTTTTGATTGCTAAGGCTTGAGGGTATTGACCAATTGAACATGTTATAAATAATCTCAAAACTGGAAAACTGGATAGTTTTCAGTTCTTAGCTGCTTATCTTATATCTTAAACAAATTCATAGGCACATATGAGATGGATATTCTCTAAGTTAAGCGACTAGGAGTATAGCATCATATTGTCCTACCGCTGGGGGTGTTCGTGGAGTAGATAAACGCAGTAACTTCTGTTGGTCAGCAGGAAATAGTATTTACCACTAGTCACAGGAGAGAAGCAGAGTGAGTGCCTGTCCAAGAATGGATAACTCAACAGAAAATAGTTATGGGCAACTTTATTTTCCAGGTAAGTGTGAGCTCTTCTTGCAACTAAACAACAATATAAATGTTAGCTGGAAACTATTCATGAGAAAATAAGTGCCAAGACTGAGATAGTAACACCTAGTAACTGTCACAGACTCACAGAGATTGGTAGGGAGCAGTGTTAATTTGTAGAAACTATAGGTCCTACTAAGGGATGAACCTTTTTAAGGGGTTTTTTGTTTACATCATAGGTTTATGGGATCAAGAATGAGCTCAATAAGGTATGTGACTAGGACTTGATTCCTCAAATCATGTGTTTGGTTAAATGTAGATACGGAATCATGGGGAAAATAAACGGAAAAGAAAGATTTACCAATAGAGTGTTGAATTAGAAACCAACATATGAAAAAGGAATGAACTGACTATTCTCTTCATGAAACTTGATACCTAAGGATATGAGGTTCCTATGTTAAGAAAACCAAACCAAATAGGGGAATGGTATCACTTGATTCCAACCCATATCTTTAGTCTAAACAAACAACTCCTTAAATTTCTTGAAATATCTAAGAATCACATGTTTTAAAGACGGACAAAATGATGCCTTCAAGTTTTTATGCAACATAGGTTTCAACGTACTTCGAACTATGACAGAGTAGATGAGGCGTACCCTATCTGCCCCACACTTCAGTTATTTCAGATTTTCTATTGAATCATGTATAAAAAAATATGAAATAATTTTGGGAAGATGAAGGAGCAGAAATTCGCGAATCAACCTTACCTTAAAATAGAAGTGCAACTTGGATAGAAAACCAGATATACCTAGACTGCGGTCGGGACGGATTCAAGAATTCAAAATGGGGGTAGCATATGCTGACTTGCTCAGGATATCCTATATTTTCTACCATTTTCTACTCTTTTCTACCTTTTTCTACACTTTTCTACCTTTTTTTTTTTTTACCGTTTTCTACCAAATTTATTAAATTTGAGGGTAGCCTGTGCTACCCCTTGCTACTATGGGGATCCGCTCATGACTGCGGTTGTGGAAGTCGTCTATTGCCTTTCTTTGTAGATCTTTGGGGTGGATTTTTGCATTTTACGCGTCAGCCACCAGCCTTTTTTTTTTTGTGATTATCATATGTTGCATCTTTTTGGTGCTACTAAGACCTGGGAAATCGTTTTCAAGCAATGCATTTGAGGGGGTGCTTTGGTAGGAAACTAATTTTTGTTGACCATGTGGTAATTCCAATAAATCGGGATCATATGGTGAGTTTGTTTATCTCATGAAACATGCTATTAGTGTTAAATTTTGAGAACTAATTGGGTGATATGGACCAAGATCATGCATGGTGGTGGATTCAAGCTTACACGCTGTACCAAGACTATAAGCTTTTACATATGTCACCACTGGCCAGGAAGTCATGTTTATGTATATGCATTCCAGATATCTTATTTGGATAGTGGTTTGAGGACTTAAGAACAAAAAATTGCATAATGGATTTCATGTCTTTTCTTTTTTAAAGGAAAATTTGACTTATAACTTTATTTTGAATGCTCAACTTTAGACTTAGGAATGGGTAAAGGATACGAAGATTAACAGAAGATATTGTAATGAAAGATACATGGTGTATGAGTTACTGGAGAGTAAGTTGTCAATTGTCTGAGCTGACACTGCTTTTTGGATGGGTGTATAACATGCCTCAGACGGTCTTTTGGTTGGTCTATGAAAATTTTCAGAGTACTCAACTAGAACGATATAGCTCTTGGCCTTTTTTACCAGTTACAAATTTGCAATCTTGTTTCTGGTGTTGTTTGGGTCCTTGTTCATTCTTGTTTATTTTCATGGGTTCCAGGTTTGCAATAATGGGATTGGTGACGAACTACATGGGGCCGAGACCATCAATCGCAAAAACTTGACAGTGCTTTTGTCTCCTATGATGGGATTAGTAGTACCTTGAACTTCTTTGTTTATTAATATTCGGTAGCACTATGACGTTATCCAGATGGTTTCTAGCCCCCTATTTGAATGGGTATTTAGTGTATCCTATGATCATCAAATGATAGCATTTTACACCATGATTCTGTATTTTTCTTCTTGCTTGGTCGCTCCTACCCCCTTGCATATTTACCTCCCCCCATGCCGTACGAAGCTGTAGCCGTGGTAGTTGGCGCTCTTGGCTCGTTCTTAACAAGGGTTTTATTTAGTCTCAATTACAGGTTGGACTGGATCTTTGATTTTTGCTGATTTTATATTTTGACTGATACGATTGAAATCTATTTTTATATCTGTTGAATAAAACTAAACTTAAAATGAAGTTTTGTGTGAGAGACTAAATTGAGCTGTGGATTCCAATTCCACGTTATTAAATTTGTCTTACATGTGCAGCATAAAAAAAACTTCTATGTAGCCTTACTGCTATGCGTTCTTAGCCAGCACTTTCTCTTCGTAGTGCTGTTTTAATTTCTTTTATGGATGATCGCATCTTAACTAGCAACTTTTGTGGATCAGCAATTTGTCATTGTATATAAATATCTGTTGGCTAAGGACTGCAGGATCACTTCAGACATGTTTGGTTTACTTTGTTTATTGAATTTTATTGTCTTTTAGTTTGATTTACTTTTTTATTCTTTGTCAAACAAAATCTAATATTGGAAGTTTGACGAAAGTGCTCTTAGAGCATTGGCAATTACGTCAATTCTGGCAAAATAGTCAAGAACTTTATGATACAAAGTTCTTCGATTTATGGGAAGCCAAATAAGAACCCTAGGTTGTAGGAACGACTACAAGTTCTTGAAAATTTGTTAGTTCGTGGGTTGAAAAGAAGGCCACGCTTCAGACCTTTTTAAGATTTTTCATTTTGATAATAAGTTTCGAGTTGACAAGATGTGGTATGGGACTTTTAGGAGCATATGCTCCAACAGAAAAATTACAACAAAACCACTCAAATTTATAAGAAATTTTTGAGTGGGAGTACCTAAAAATTTACCCATTCTTTACCACGAGGTCAAACGTAGATAAAGTGGTGCATAGACACCAAGAACTTTGGTAGCTAATATTGTACTTTATTGTTGGTATCGTGGCTTATCAATGGACGGTATGCTAAATTTTACTCCCGTCATTGCTACCAGCCCTTTGCATTTTTCTTATTTCGCCTTTTCAACCGATTCTCTACATTTGCAAATTTTCCTTATTTAGTCAACAATTTGGACCAATCTATCCTTAGCGAAAAATATAATTTGCATAAATTGTTATTATTGGGACCTACTTATCACATGTTTTATTTATTTTCATTACTCTCACCCTCACAATCACATTTCGTATATTTTCTATGTCCTCTCTTCTACTCACCTCACATGGGTGTCTTTACTCTCTTCTAAATAAGTGTGTCAAAAGCCAATGCAAAGAATTGGTATTCTAATATTAATCCCTACTATGCGTTAATAATAATCACCCCTATTATACCTCATTTATTCCACTAACAGTCCCCCGAAGCCCAAGCCTAAACTTCGAAACTATTTTTTATAGAACAAATGGAGCTGAATTGAATAGAACTCAAATTATCTTAATAATTAGCTAAACTAATGAGCTATATGTCCCAAGTTTTCAATTTCAGGAGCCCCAAAGTTACATTTAGACATTTTGGAAAAAAAGGTATGTTGCCTCAAGATGTCTAAAGTTAGTTTCAAATGTGACTTGTGCTCTGCTATGTTTTTACTGTAAACCAAAATGTCATAAAAAAAAGACAAGGATTAATTTTCTCAAGAATGGTTTAAAAATAGAATTCATCAAAAGCTGGAAGGTTGAGAGTGCATTAGTTAGCACAAATGGCATGACTACGAACTCATAGTATCCCTCATGAGTCATAAAAGCAGTCTTAGCAACAACTCCAACATGCATCCATTCTGATTTGCCAATATCAGCCCTCAAGTCCATCTTGAAAAACACAACTATTCAACTCATCCAACAGTTCCTCAATAACAGGAATAGGGAATTTAACCTTAACTGTGGCTTTGTTCAGATTCTCTGTAATTAATACAAAACCTCTATGTTCCGTCTTTTTTCTTTACCAAAACTATAGGTGATGAAAATGGACTTTGGCTAAGGCTTATCACTCATGTCTCTAGTATCTCTTTTACAATAGTTTCAATAGCATCTTTTTGTATGTTAGGGTACCTGTCTAACATTCACAAGTTGTGTCCCTTCCTTTAAGTGAATATTATGATCATAGGCTCTATGACGAGGTAATTCTGTTGGTTCCTTAGAGAGATCATTATAATTATCCAACAATTCAGTCAGCTCAGGGTTAATTGTTGTACCTGTAATACTGTTAAATTCATGCAAGGATACTGCTCCCATGGCAAAGAATTGACTAGTCTTGGCTGAAGTGCTCTGCATTGCTTCCCATTAATCCACTACAGAGATCCCACCTTAGCTAGGCTCCCTTGAGTACATGTCTCCTACCTTGGTATTTGAATTCCATCTTGAGCTGTTGGAAATCCCGCAAAGACTGGACCAAGCTTGGATAACCATTATTCCCAATACCATTTCACAACCCCCAAGTGGCACAAGCATCACATCACAACAGAACTCCACCCCTTGCTATTGCTATCTGAATTTTTCTACCACTGAGGTAGTAACCAATACTTCTCCATTGGCTACAGAAACTACCGTAAGACTTAGAACAGCCAAATTTATTAGCCGTTTCCACATCAAGAAAATTATGTATGCTGTTAGAATCAACAAGAATATTCAAAGCATTTCCCCTAATCTTCCATGTGACTCTCATAATCTGATAAGCAGAGGTACCAGTGAGTGCATTTAAAGAATTAAAAGGAGTAACTCCCTTTATGGCTGCTCCACTTGCCAACTTCCAGAAATATCCTCTTCCATTTCCAATGTATTACTAGCATCAGAGTCTTCACCCACCACAACCAATACCTATATACTGTGCAATTGAGTTGTGCACTTATAAGGGGGAGACCATTTCTCGTTACATGTGAAGAATAATTGCTTAGGCGTTCTGTTATTGAGCTGTTGTTCACTCAATCTTGTAGAAGAAAGTCTAGGAGAAGAATTTCTTTTATGATTATATTGACCAGGTGAAATTTTTCATTCTGATTGAACTGACCAGAATCTTTGTGAAAAAAAAAAGAATTCAGAGGTCTGAATGCTGGTTTCTCCAGAAGTGGTGGTGGTCTCTTCTTTTGTATTGAAGACAAAGTGTATTGAAGACAAAGTTGCCTCCGTAATTTGGCCATAGCAAATGCATCAATAAGAGGTAGCTAGTTTGTGCATTCTCACAAGATGTTGAATGTCAACTTCCAAAGACTGTCAAACATTTCTTGATACATCTCCACTGTACTACTTCAAATGCATTAATTTTGCAGTTGGATCATAAAATGCTCTCGACCCAAATCTCGCCACTATTGCAACCTTGTAGTCTTCCCAAGTAAGCCAGTTACCCAATTCCCTATTCTTCATCAAAGACTGGTGCCATAACAGAGTTTTGCCATCAAAATGAATAAACACCATTTTGACTTTGATATTTTCATAAGTATTATCTACCTCAAAAAACTGCTCGCATCTATACACCAAACGCAGAACTTCTGCACCCGAAAACTTGGGAAATTCAATCTTAGCATTGTACCCAAACCCTGGTTACTATGACTACCATTACAGTGGAATTGATGAACTCCATTGTTGCTGTTTCGAAATCTTTCACTCTCTTTCTTCATTCATGAGATGTGGATTGAGGTTGCTTCTCCAAACTGGAGATTCTTGTTACATTAGACGCAAATTGATTAAAGACTTGTTCCAACTTGCAGTTCATCTGATCAAGTGACTGTTGATGAATAAGAAAAGCAACTAGTAATTCGTCTATATCTTGCTTTATTTTTAGCAGTGCAGTATCCATGGTGGCCTGTACATTAATAAAGGATTCACGTTGATTTTTCACCATGAATTCAGAATCTTGAAGCTTTCTTCCACGAAAGTTTCTGATTTCTTGAGATTGTTTCTGCAATTAACCATGGACTCAGAATAATAGTAGCTTGATTATTGGGGATGCAAACCAATAATCGAATAGAAGAAATTATACGTGTTTAATGGTGTTTAAGCTTGATTACTTGAACAACTATTCCGACTAATCGAAAAGAACAAACAACTGAATCCAAATAATACCAAGAAAAATCCCGAAAAAGGATCTCTGATACCACTTGTAATAGACTTCTAGGATTAATAGAAGAGAGTCCTAAATTTATCAAAGAGCTTAATAGCTACTTCGTAAGAATTACATAGAGAGAATGAGAGAGATAAATAAAGGAAGAAAAGAGTTTATATATTCCAAATACTATCTCATGATTTACTAACTTCCTTATATAAAAAAAGCTAACAAATTCTAATAGATTTGTAACTAACAATTGCCTTCTAACAACCCATGTTGACATGGCAAGCTAACTATTTAATTCTGTTAACTAGTCAAGTGCACAACCCGTGACCGCTGTAGTCTCATAACATCTGCCTAGTCTTTTCTTTCAATGGAAAGACAATTTTCCGAGTTTGTTCAGTTTGCAAAGCAAGCCACCAACATGAGTTTTTTTTTTCTCTCTTTCTTTTCTTGCATGCATTTTCAGTAGGTAATAGTTTGCTATTGTTATATATTATCTTTAGAAAAAAACGTGCTAAAGGGATTGTGGAGTTCAAAGGAAACGAAAGCGTTTTCTTGAACTTAATATCATGAACATGTTGGGCATGCGAGAGTTAAGAGGCAGAGTGAAGTGACAGAATTTCTATATCAACTAAACCGAAGCTGAGACAATATATAATCTCAACCACGTAGGAAAGACCATTAATTATTGCAATCTAGTTCATGCGTGGTTATTTCTACTCTCCTTTCTAATTTCATATAAAAATTCACTTATCTTCTCTCTTTTACCAATCTTAACAAGTCTTACTTTCTAGTATCAAAACGGTACCAATATTCTCTCACTTCTACTATCCTTTCTTGTCTCATATAGTTTCCGGACTTCTGGTCATGCAAATAGATAATTTTTTAATTTGTTTTTTGCCTAAATGTAGGACAAGAAGAACATTTTTGAACATTGTGGTTGCAATGAAAATTCATTTTTCCGAGTTTGTGTAATGTGCAAAAAAAGCCATGAACACGAGTACACTTTCTTTCCCTAAACTTCTTTTTATTTTATTTTTTTGCATGAGAGAAAGTGTTTTCTCTCATAGTGACGTGCTTCTCATGTTCTGTTTTTGTTGGTTGTTGTTTTTTTTTTTTATTCTTCGTGTGTCATTTTGTACTTTTTTCTAGTGTACTAATTGTTGATGGTTGTGTAGTATGTTTTTCCTTCCTTGTTTTCTTGAACTTTGTATCGTTATTCGTTCAAGAAAAGAGTTAGAGGTAGTCACACTACATGTGTATCTTTTTTTGTTCAAGCGAGAGTTAGTGACCGAATTTATAGGGTTTGTTATAATAAAATGCTGGCATATAGTTGAAGTGGATTATAGGAAATCTTTTGTTATGATTACTTTATCAGATTTTGTATAATTTTATGTCATGTGTTTTGTATGTTGGATGATAGTATGTAAATACTTTTCGAGACGAAGGGAACGTTGTTGTTATTGTTTAGATATTTTGTGTTGCGTGAGCGAAAAATGACGCATTGACGACTATTGTGTCATGTGGATTTGTGGGTTCTTAATGAATCTCATAATGGATTATGGTTATATTGATGTTGTTGTTTAGTTCACATGGTTTATAAGAAGTGTTTTGTTATGTTTTTATGAAATGCCGGTAGTGTCATGGATATTTAATGTGTTTTAAAACGTTACTATGTGGTGTGTTTAAATTGTTTGATAATTTATGTCATTTTTGTTGTAGTTTTGTGGGTATTTTGGGTTAGGTTATGAAATGTATGTATTTGTTATTTATATGTGATAGATTAGTGGTGTATGCGGAAATGTGGGATGGTGAATGAATCTTCGCGGTTGTTATATGTATATACTAATATAGCAACCGTGCCATAATGACACGGTTTCGGTAGATGATGTTACAATTCGATTATAAATATTTTTTGATATATGTGATAAATGTAAAGTCTAATGTCTTAAAACATACATATTCTCCCTCTGTCACACTCATAAATTAACGTTTTGATTTGAATACTTCTTTTGATTATCAATAATTCAAGATATATAATTGAAAAAACTATAAGTTTTTAATAGTTAGCTTATATTTCAAAATAGTTTTAACTAATTATAATTTAGTATTTTTTTTAATTATATAGCTTGATTATTAATGATAAATGTCTTACTTTATGAGTGTAACTAAAGGAGAACTATAATGGTAAAGTTCAATTAGTACTCATCAAAATATGAATCACTCATATTACAATTTAAAAGTAAATCTAATGTCATTATTCGTATAACAAACTGCTAAAGCAAAAAACAAAAAAAAAATTAGAATTGTGAATTGATGAGAATCCCTTAGTAACTTATGCAAATGAAAAACATTGTAAAAGAAAGGCAAAAGAAAAAATTCCATGATCACCTATTATTTTTTTCATTGATGTTTTAATACATAATATTTACAAACTGCTAAAGGAAAATATAATAATTGTTGATTGATATATGAAAGATAAAAACATCGTACTTTAGTAGAAAAAAACATTGTTGTAAAAAAAAGGCAAAAGAAATCGTGAATTTCTTTTTTGATGTTTTAATACATTTCATCTACAAATAAACCAATTGATTATGAAAGTAAGTTTGTGAGTTTAAACAAATAAATTATTCTAAAATATCATTAGCCTAAAATAATTTGTATGGAAATTCAATGAAAAATGGAGGAAATAATGGACCTTATGGTAAAATTTGTTGTATTTTGTTATTTAATAGGCAGGTTTACCTCTTGAAAGTGAATGTAGTAAAACAATGTTCACAACTTTAATACATACATGACGATATTGATCTAAATATTTGTGTAAAGTTGTGTTCTATATTTGGATTTTCAAATCATATTAGCCTAAATATCATTAAAAAAAAATTATAACAACATGTATCTATAGAGTAGAAAAGGAAAAAAAAAAACTTCCTCTAATAATTATATATGGTAGAGTGGTTATAGAAAGATACCCAATATATAATTGGAAGGTACATAGTTATATGGAGTAACTAAATTAAATAGAAAAAACAAAATAGCTAAAAAATTGAGAGAGTGACATGTGGCAATTGCATTTAGTGTTTTAGTATATAGTATAGATTGTTGTTTGTTTGACGGTGTTGTATTCTTTTGACATGAGATGTGTTGTGGTTTTGCCTGCTCTATTTAAGGAATGTCGATTGTGTATTGTTCTAAATTTTTATGCTTACCTTTATTGAGGTTATGTTTGTGTTAATCATTGAATGGATGTAGATGATTGTTTTAGGATATTTTGATATTTTGATGAAAATTGAATTATTTTCAAAAGTATAGTATATGTATGTTTGAATACACGAAATTTTATAATTTATCATCTATATTAATTAATAATTTTATATCGAATTATAATGTTGTCTATAAAATTGTGCCATTATGGCACGGGTTGCTATAATAGCTATCTAAAATATAAGAAAATCTTTTTCTGAACTAAAAATGAAAAGTAAAAGAACAAAGTTTATATATATATATATATATATATATGTATATATATATTCATATATATTTATTTATTTTTGGTCAAAAAAATTATATATATTTGGCCACACTTGTTTGGTTGTCAATTTTGATTAATGTGTACGTGCATCAATTAGCTGGGACTGTAACTTTAGAACAAGCTAGGCAAACTTCATAAATGCCAGAACATGCGCATACCTGGCACCGCAACTCTAAAGAACAAACCTGGAAATAAAGGATATCACTTAGAACTAGACACAAAAGTACAATCACAAAAATTATACCACATTTATATACCTTATCATGTACTTATAGCAATCAGCACAACAAAGAAAAGTAGAAAACAACATTTCATATGAAAAACTTGTTCCTTATTGTAAATATAGTTGAAAGCAGTGTGAAAAGCTAGTACTCCTTAATAGATTCTGGCTTTATGGTTGCTTTAATGAAAATAGAGTAACCACCCAAACCTAGAGTAATCCACCAAATTAAGCTTATTAGCATGCCTCCGAAATGTACTTGTTTCCTTCGTGAAAATTGCACTTGTGGCCTCAGTTGCATGTGCGTCAACTATGGGGCGTAAACACTTGGCGCTGACCCCATCCCATAATCAAACGATTCAAACAGCTTCATCTTTGGATGTTGTGACATACATGCCACCACTGGAAATTGAAATGGCAAACACAATAAGGAATGAGCATACTTGATTTATGGCTGCGTTGGCAGAAAAAGCATAATTATAAATTAAGATAGTAGCTTTCTCATTTAAGTAGTATTATGCTCAAAAGGGCATCAAAAGAATTGCTTCTTTCTCTATTCTACAACTTGTATATTGTAGAAAAAAACTATTAAGAAGTCAAGATCTTTAGAATCACGATATCAATTATAAGTGTTCAAAAAGAACCTCAGCCATGCCCATGATTTGTTGTCGATATGAAGTGAATCCAAGATTAAAAAATAAGGGCAGCGATTATACTTTTTTTCTCAAATTTCTTATCTTTTCTACCAATCCAACTAATTTCTACCATTTTTGTACTATTTTTCTATTTTTTCCTACTATTTTCTAACTAGATTTAAAACGTCGGGGTAGCTTATTAACTCCACCACTATGTATGAATGGCAGATCCAAAATTTAAAAATGAAAGTATTGATTGTATTATTATTTTGCTAAATTTATTATCTTTTCTACTTTTTACCCATTTTCTATACCAAATTTCATAAACTCGAGGATAGCGAACGCTACTTACGCCACTGCAATTGTGCTATCTAGGAAGATACACTGCATAACAACACCAAGGAGCAAAACAGATCGATAATCATTTGTCATCTGAATCTTGGAAGGAGAAAGCACTTTGACTACGGAGTACTAGTCTTTCAAATTCATTTGTAAGGGGAAAATAAAACACATAATGTCCATCAAATTCCGGGCAATTTTTCTTTTTGACAAAGCTTAAATAGAAAATTGCGAGCAATTTAGTTTGATAACTTCTGTAAGTTACCATTGTACTCGGCTTGTTTAGTTGTTTGCTTTATTGTTTTCTGCTCTTTCATTTCCGTTGTACCAAAAAAAAAAAAAAACTTACAGAAGTTATCAACATGACACACCATCATCAAAGAAATCCTTACATTAGAAAGCCAGTCCACATATCAGTCATTTTAACTCAACTCAACCTTTTCGTTTATTTACGAGCACATCTTGCCATCTTGGCAAATCAGCTCATTCCGGCACCTGCCTTTGGTGCTAGAATAAACATTCATCTTAAAGGCCAGACCGCCTTCATTATGAGCTTAAATACAAGAACAAATAAACATTCACTTGAAGCGCAAATAAGGAGTTCAACAGCATTAATAGAAAGGGATACTAGAGTTCCAACATCAAAATCATTTTACTGGGTATGCGTGATGCACCGGCAACTATGATTTGGCTTAACACAAAAAAAAAAAAATGAAAAAAAGAGATTGTGTAAATTTATTCTTTACACCCGGCAAATGACTTCGCTTAATAATAAGTACTTCTAAATTTCTAGCATTGAAATATAATACAAATGACTTCCTCGCATTGAAATTGATATGCTCACACCAACTCCTATCATGAACATCAAATCAATCCACGCCAAAATCTTATCAGCAACAAGAGACAAAGCTTAGCAATGACAAAACTAGTACTGATATTGAGTAGAGACCTCGGTGCTGAAGAATATAAACATACAGAGGCAGGTACTGAAATCCTGAACCAATGAACCATACACATTCGCTCTCTACATAGCAAAATTTTCGCTTACATTTATCCTCCCAAACACCATACAACCATATTATATCAAGTTTTTCTCGAGTTGAAATCCTGCCGGGAACTGATGCCATTCACCAAGGTGGATTTCAACCACTAAACAAGGGACCTATGGCGCGGCCTTGGCAAAAAACCACCTAATTGCGGCCACAACTGGTCCAGTAGAGTTCCTCGGTCATATAGACATATGATTCAAGGAAACAGGACCCTGTTGAAGCATGAAAACTCGGAATATAAAATTTTAGTTTCAGCACCAAGTTCAAAGAGGAAAAGCTGTTAATGCCCATTTACCTGATCTCACACAATGATACTGAAACACATAATTTCATATTATGTTTTTTGTTTTTTTTTTAATTATAATGGCATGCCTTTCGTAAAAACAGCACTAACCTTAAGCCTAATGGTCTAAAAGGCCTGTTGAGATTACACTGGAGTTGCTTAATTAGGTGCTGAACAATAGGATTAGAACTACTGTTTCCCTTCAGAAATATGGAGTACCATTCTGCAGACAGCTTCTCTCTCGATTTGGATAACCTAAATCCACATAATAGAGGACGAAGCCATACTTGTAATTACCCATCCACTCAAATATATCCATTAACGACCATCGGAAATACCCCATTATTGATCCGTTCCTTCAAAACATAGAACTTATTAGCGAAGTTCGAAACATAGTGTCAACGAGATATACGAAATTCATAAAGTATCAATGCCTTTACTACCCTAGATCGCATAATGGCAACTTCTCCCTGTTCGTGTCTTCTAACCCCCCTCCCCCCGAAAATAATGAAGGTAACTTTTCGACATAAGGGAGTAAGGGACTGCATATATATGGTAGAGGTAATGTAAACAGCGTGCATTAAATTAAGCAAGCTCTATGTTGTACTATATGTGAATGATTAAGAACGTAGATACGGAAGAACATTGAAAGAACAACAAATTGGCAAACAAAGAAACGCCCTCATATCCTTCCGCAGCAAGAACAACAAACGGCAAACACGGTAAGTGGTAAGAAGTATAGTGTGCTAGTCTCATGTTAGCTTTAGGATTCCTATTCCAGTTTTCCTATTCTATGTAAACTAGGAGTAGTGTACAACGAATTATATTTAACTAGGAGTTTGACAGAAACTAGGAGTGGTGTACAACAAATTACTTCATGCCCTAATTGGCCCTCTAAACCGACGTAGTTATAGTTCTCCTTATAAATACCAAACATACGATACGAAGAATACAAACCAAGAGCACAAACTCTCACGAATATAAAATCTCCCTACCACCACCACCTTTCCACCATCACCACCACTACCATAGAACAATGTCAACCCCTAAGAAACGCTGCTATTACGACGTCCTAAATCTCCCGCCAACTTGCACTCAAGAAGAAATTCGAATTGCCTACAAGAAGCTGGCGTTGCAATGTCACCCTGACAAGCTCATCCAATCTGGCACCACCGCCTCCGACGCCACCGAGTCTTTTCAAGAACTCCTCAACGCCTACGAAGTCCTATCGGACCCGGAAAAGCGCTCCTCGTACGACTGGCTGCACTCCCATAATCGCTTCACATCGCCATCCCAAACCAACACCAAGAAGTATACCGCAGCCCCATTTGCACAACCCTTCTTCTACACGCCTTATTCAACCGGCTACACCAACGCTGGGTTCAATGAGTATATATGGTGACCCGTGTTATGTTAGTCATTAAGATGGGGTCATAGTAACCAATATCCTATTATAGCCAGTATTATCCATAACTAAACTCGATCAGCCAATGTCCATATCTTTACTTCAGCATGCTACTCCGTACATGCCCGGATAGTACAAGATAAAATAGTAAATTTTTTTTAAAGGAAATAAGTTTCTAAAAAGTGTGCTATTTTCTATGTGCTAGGCTGCTATCGACAAAAGTATTTTGTTTAGCACAAAATTAGTGAGATAATAGTTCAATAACTAGGGGTGAAAAGAGGTGCTACTGTGATAGTTATTGATGATGCACCAACCAAATTTATATTTTAAAAATTAATATTTTATTAAGTTTAGAATTATTCGAATGTTCTTGTTTTCGTTTTCAGTATGTTATATAAAAACATTTCATGATTGGATTTGTACAACATATTTTCATTGTCCCTATATCAAAATATCCAAGTCGTAGAATGATTGTTTCTAAGCCATATTTCAAGTTAGATTATTGTTCTTTAATTATATATTTTTATATTATTTGTTCCTTTTTATAGCTAGATTGGATACTAAATATACAAGCACCAAGTCAAAAGAATGCCCCAATTATGATGCATGAATATAGACTACGAATAGTTTGATATGAGAAAGTTTTGTGTTCGTCTGTCTGTCTGTCGGAGACAAATATTGCATACGATAATTGTTTGGAATTAATAAACACTCGTGTGTCTTCGATAACGAAAAACTACTAAACTAGTATGGGATAAACACATGCATGGGTGTCTCACAACAAATGAGTCTCGGAATGACCAAAAATAGTCCGGAATAAACAATTTAGAATAACAAAAATAGTTCGGAATACATACCTTCGTGTCTGTGAACAAAAACGGCCTTAGAATATATATTTGTGCACACAATTATTGAGTCTGGTTGCGGGATACAAAAGTTTGGGGCTTGATATACAGACAATAAACATTATTTGAATGTCAAACCGAAATTAATCATTAATAAAAATTGTTACGACTCTCCATGTTAGGACAATTGTGTCAATTAAGCAATGGTTTAAAGTAAAACATGTCAAGCATTTTAAAAAAGTGAAATATTCTTATCAAAATAAAAATAATCATAACAATCAAATAAAATATATTAATTAACCCTATTCAAAAGTAAAATTTAGATCTATGCAGTGGCCAAACGCAAATGACCATAACATGCATCTAGAGTAATTTAAGTCTACCAATTGCATTCTAATTCTAATATATAGATAGAGGCTAGACTAGTAATGGTATGTTGACACATTGTTGGTACACGCCTCATTCGCTCTCTACATACAAATTACAAATTACAAATTACAAATGCAGGTACTGAAATCTTGAACCAACCAGACCCGAGACCCAAGCACTAAATACACATTCGCTCTCTACATAGCAAAAGTTTCGCTTACATTTATCCTCCCAAAACACCATACAACCATATTATATTAAGATTTTCACGAGCTGAAATCTTGCCGGGAACTGATGCCATTCACCAAGGTGGATTTCAACCACTAAACAAAGGACCTATGGCGCGGCCTTGGCCAAAAACCACCTAATTGCGGCCACAACTGGTTCAGTAGAGTTCCTCGGTCAGATGGACATATGATTCAAGGAAACAGGACCCTGTTGAGCATGAAAACTGAAACACATAGTTTCATATTCTGTTTTATGTTTTTTTAATTGTAATGTACTCCGTATGTCTTTTGTAAAAACAGCCACTAACCTTTAAGCCTAATGGTCTAAAACGCCTGTTGAGATTACACTGGAGTTGCTTAGGTGCTGAACAATAGAATTAGAACTACTGTTTCCCTTCAGAAATTTGGAGTACCAGTCTGCAGACAGCTTAGGATATCTCTCTCGATTTGGATCATCTAAATCCACATAATAGAGGCCGAAGCCATACTTGTAATTACCTAACCACTCAAATACATCCAACAACGACCATTGGAAATACCCCATTACATTTGATCCGTTCCTTCAAAACATAGAACTTATTAGCGATGTTCGAAACATAGTGTCTACCAGATAAAAGAAATTTATAGAGTATCAATGCCACAGATACAAAACAACAACAAGAATGTGTAAACCTCTGTATATTTTCTGCAAAACTTGACCATTTAAGCAATTATTAGTTGATGCTCAATGGTCATTAGAGCAGTTAGATGCAGTTAAAAAGACAACAAAGAATCTCTAAGATCACTTCAGAGGAAAAAAGAAAATTTATGGTTCTGATACTAAATGTAGTACTACTTGGATAAAGTATGTATGATTCGCTACATATTCTCCTACCTCACAGCATTGAGCAGGCTTCCAAGGGAAGCATTTAGAAATTCAATCCTTGATAAGTCACTCAATGATGACTCACGCAATGTCCGGAAACCTAGCCAAAAAAGTACCGGAAAGATAATTAAAAAGAAAAACATTGAAGACACATAGAGCCCAAGTAGTATGTTCGTGTTTGGAAGAGGGGAGGCAGTTAGGGAGATGAGTGATAACCATTTTCTTGAATGTAAACCGGAGGATTGCCATAAACACGCTTGAAATCATCCAGGATGCCTTGTACAAACTAATTTGCAAGTCAGAGTCAAGTTAGGACAAGATTAGACAACTAGTTTGAATATCTTAGGAAACAAAGGATCATATTTCAGTTCTCACCTCTCCTCCAACATCCTTGGCTGCAAGGATAACATAAGAATTTATCAGCTTATGAAGTTTTTGTTACTAACTAAGCATGAAATTACGTAAATAATGTGCAAGAATAGATAGCACATACAATGAAATTTAGCTGCCATATCTGTATTAAAATCTCTCACATCCTTATCAAAGCTGCTAGGATCATCTTCAACAGCTGTCGCACAATAGCAATTGACTCCTATAAAATCAAATGAGCGCTTCACTAGCTTGGACTCGTTCTCAGTAAAGGATGGCAGTTTTGCTCCAACGTCGGACTTCAATGAATTTGTGTAGTCTCCAAACACTAAAGGATGAATGAGCCTGATAAGAAGATTTAAACAAGACAATAGAATAAATCAGTTTCTTACGGTCTATTTTCTTTGTTAATATGAGCCTTCAAATCGAACTAGATCAATTTCAGTACTCACCACCCGATCACATAATCTCTGGCTCTTTGAGTTGCAAGTAAATCATCCTTTCTGTCTGTTTGAGGAACGAACCAGGTTGTATATACATTTATCCCTATAAATCCATGTTGCTTCCTCTGTATAGGCACTTGTAAATGTTTCAGTATACTAGTAGATATTGAATGCTCCGTATGGAATTTGAGCAAGTGTTAAAGCGCATACCTGATACTTTTCTCTGTATAGCCTCACAACCGATGCATGCGCAAGCAGATAATTGTGAGCTAGAGTATATGGCTCATCAGGAGAACCAAAAGGATTATAAGCAGCCTGCATATTGGCCTCATTGAATGTCGTCCAATGCAAAACTCTGTCACCGAATTCTCTAAAGCACACATCCGCGTATGCAGTGAAGTCTTCCCTGTTTATCAACACAAACTGATAAGAAGTGTATATACGTTTATATCTTACAGCATTTAACTACTATATCTCATTTTGTAAGGATGTGCATTGAGTGGGACATAAGAGATTAAGATCTTACACAAATTGCTGGCTCAACATTGATCCCCCATAAGCATTGTAAAGTGCAAGAGGCATATCAGAATGCATCAAAGTTGCATGCGGTTGAATTCCTAAACAAACGAGTCGAAGAAATTTGTCAATGGTCCATAAAAACCACCTGTTACATTATTTTGAGTATTGTATAGATCAACACAGGTGTGCTAATATTTCTGAATGAGTTAATTGTTTTACCATTAATTATGAGTTCATTGATAAGACCATTGTAATACTCAACACCTTTTGGGTTTACAGATCCTCTTCCACCTGTACATGATAGATACCGAAATGAGAAGCCAAGAAAACATGAATAAATAAAAATATTGACAGAAAGTCTTGGGACTAGGTTCTTTTTTAAGTTAAAGAGACGGAGCCATGTTGACCAACAAAGAGATACATATTTCTTATTTGATGTTGGTTTTGTAGGAAACTTGATGATTAAGCTTGTACAGAACCGTCTACTTTTATCATAAACGTGGAAGGTTGTTTCTAAGAACTTGTGTTATACTCCGTTCAAAACACTGAGCAGTTACATACCGATAAACCCACCAAAAAAAAGGAGGGGGGAATAAGGAAAGAAAAAGGTACTTGGAATCAGTCTTGACCATGATATGGAGAACCTATATGCATCTAATCCTATATTCACCATCAACTGAACATCTTCCTGCAACAAATTGTAGTAGAATAACGAGTCTTACTATGAAATGATGCAATCATGAAAGAAAATATAAACAAACAAGTCAACTGTTCCTTAGGTGACTAACCTTGTATTTGCGGTACTGATCGCATGATATGTTCAAATTGTATCCAGCCTCGCCTACAATAGTCGAAAATTGTCAATGCGATATAATTTTGACAAACTCCAAAGACGATATTTATATAAGGTGGCCCTTTTATCGAATTGTGATCATTTTATAGCTTACTCTGATGCTTAAACTTGAAAAATTACTCGTATAACTATATAATAAAAGTAAGACGGTCTGACACAAGACTTTACGCCGGTGAAAAGGAAAAAGGAAAAACAAGAACAATGTGAACCTAGAAAGTCTATTATAGGTCCATTCCTATGTTGCTAGTGTCAATTGTTTCATCTGTTTATCACCATTTTTAACATATTATAATGTCTTAAATGGCAGCAGTCTAATCGAGCAGGAATATGATTACAAATTCACAACTGTTCCTCCTAGCAGTAAAGGGAGACGGCTAAATAATACTCCCTCCGAACCACTCATTTCCCTACATGTATTTTTTCACATTTTATTTTGACTCATACGTAGTATATAAAAAAAGTTAGGTGGTCACAATCTCCAAATTTAACTAGAGAAACCCACCTAACAAGGTTTCTATAACACCAGGGGACTTTCCATCCTCAAATGCCGCGCCCTCTACCTGGAATGATAAAAACACAACATAAGATAATCTCATATTTCTAACTCAGAAAGATAAAAAAGATTGTGGCTGTTTAAGCAAGAAAAAACAAACTACAGTTCCTGATGACCTGAAGAGCAGAGGTGGCCGAACCGAAGATGAAGTCAGGAGGGAAGTCTGATCTGGTGTAACACAGCACGTTTGCAGAATGCTGCAGCAGCTCAAACAGTACTAGAAGTACAACAAAAACACTCAGAGATGGACAACCATTTCGAACTAATTTCACCATTGTACCTTTAAAGACTGTTAAGCGTGACATTGGCATATGATGATCAGTCGTTATATAAAGTATACAGCTTATGGCCCGGCCCTACTAATAATGTATTCCTTTATCAAGCTATTCACCCACGTAGCAAAGAAAACAGGAAACCTTGCTAATTGCACGCAAGTTTCTCATGATGGAATGATGAAACTAGTAAAAAAGATTCATATGCTTGTTGATAATATCCGCCCGACCTCATCACCTGTAGCAGTTGTTGGACTTTCATCTCAGGACCCATTTAGTGGCCGACCATTAAAAGACTGACAGGAACAATGATTCAATTTCAGAGTATCTAGCATCTCTCAAAGGGGAAAGCCAGGATTATATTCCAGGACAGTTCAGAACAAAATATTAAGTCGTTAATAAATAACAATTTTATACAATTTATAATTTTGAAATCTTAGATTTGTAGTAAAATATTTTCATATGATTATACTTTTTATGATTTTCTTTAATTATTGAATGATTAATGATCAATTATAACCTCAAATAGTTTCAAAAAGCAAAGTAAATGACACAATCCAAAAAAAATTTATGTTCTCCGAATGCTATCTCTTATAATTTTTCTTATAGTATTTAACAAAAAAAAAAAAAGGACATATATATACATTATATGTATTCTACATGATTATGTACATTTATAGAAATCCATTTTTGTATAATTTTATTATTCGATTATACCACTATTAAATATAGTGCTCACTAAAGCCCATATTATTGAAAAATTAATTTAGTCTTTAACTTCAAATTAGATTAAGTCACAAATCAAGTTAAAGTATTCATTTAAAAGTGATAACTTTAAATTAAAAAGTGAATACTTTAGGATTATGCAATTTTTACTTGATTTCAGACAATATTATATAGAACTTTTCCTTAACTAACCATTTATTCGATCTTAATTTCACACTCTTATACGGAGTATGTTCTTTTTAAGTTTGAGATACGTAAACTTATATAGTTGTTGATTGGACAGAAATTGTTTTTCACAGGAAAAAGCCCCTCCTTTACTTATTTAATGTGTGCAATTAACATAATCTTAGACTCGCCCTCTCCTCGACATTCCCCGATTGAGATGTCACCATGGCGATAAGAATTTCCATCTATTCAGAAAATCAGATGAAGAACACTAGAAGTTCAACTAAAACGGTAAAGAGATAGAGAATTATTTGGAACTAATTTTACCACTGTACCGATAAAGATCGTTAGGCGTGACGATAGGACAATGATTTTTACACTCCCCCATTTAATTTTTACACTTCTCATGTGAGAGGAGTAGATTTCTGCAGAGTGTAAAAATAAAAATGAAAAGTGTAAAAATCAGTTTCCGTGACAATGGCATTTGATAATCAACCGTTATATATATATAGCAAAGTCGATGCAGAATACAGCGGATGAAGCCATCAGTGACGTACGGAGTATTCCTTTATAAGTATACACATTCCTACACAGCTGGAGCATATATGCATATCTTTCCATTTGCTGAATACTTACTATATACAGCCTATAGTGACTGACAAGGACACCTGATGTACCTCCTCTGCCGACATTCCTTAAGCGTACGACTCTACCCATGTCCTACCAGCAGGATCTAGAGCGTGTAGGAGATGTCGGTGGATTTTTATTATAGTACTCAAAAGACTTGGTTCAACAAATATTATGACCATTAAAAGCAGACGTGTCACTATATCATTTTCCTTTCAGAAAATTTATTTAAATTTTAGGAAGATTAGCATAGAATAATTCCAAATATAGCGATTTGATTTAAAATAAACCTAACTATGAAATTGGCAAAAATAATCCTAAATTGTCATCATTTTTTCACCTAGTGCTCCCGCATATTCCGAACCTATTTGACCATCCTA
>CAAKMY010043550.1:0-22614 GCA_901111285.1 Corrigiola litoralis | reverse complement strand
GGGGCTGGGTGGGTCGTGGGGCTGGGATGGTGGCAGGTTGTGGAGGGGTAGGGTTGGGAGGGGGGGTTAATGAGGGTACGGGGTCGGTGCTGAGTCATGGGGGATTGGGGAGGAAGAAAGGGAAGAGGAAAATAAAGAAAAAGTTAAAAATATATTTAACCCTCACCTTATGTTAGTAGATTAGTTGTTATAATGATAATCAGCAACTAATCTAACAGAAGATATAAGAATAATAACGCAGTTGCTCATTAAGGGTTTTTTAGGTCGAAAATCAGACCTTAGAGGTATTCTGACTTTCCTGAAAAATCACAGGGTCATTTTGACTTTTATGCTATACCACATGGGTAATTTAGAGAAAACCCCCTTTTTTTTTTCTTTTTATGGGAAGGGATAAGATGCCACACTAATTTTGGTAACAAAGTCAATTCTAAATTAGTCTATTATAGAAATGGAACTTTGATAAGTGTTAGTATCTTTTTTGTTCATGTTGTTATCATCAATCTTAGTAATTTATGAGGAATTTTCAAGGGAGACTATCTACTTTATTATCACGACGGTCTTTTTTCCAAACAGAAATTAGTCACTTCTAAATTAGTGTGTTATGCAAACGAAAAATTGGTTTGTGTTGCCTTCTTTTGTTTCACAAATTATTAGAGAATACCGTCTACTTTTATCCAACTCTGTCTAGGTAAATTTTTATTAAGCACCCAACAAGCCCAAATTAGTTATAGATTTATATGTATTTATGGGCCAGCATATCTTGGTCTACTTTTATACTAAAAATAAACGGTCTCTCCTAATACTAGTTGTAATTTTATGAGGAATTTTCAAGAGAGACTGTCTACTTTATACCACGACGGTCTTTTCTCTAAACGAATAATATATCACTTCTAAATTAGTGTGTTATGCAAACGAAAAATTGGTTTGTGTTGCCTTCTTGTTGTTTGTGATGACATGTGATTGTGATTTGTAGCATGTGCAATTTGTAGTTGTTTTTCTTTTTATGGGAAGGAATAGGATGCCACATTAATTAATTTGGTAACAAAGCCACTTCTAATTTAGCCTGTTATGGAAATGGAGATTTGGTTATTTATTAGACAATCTTTATCTTTATATGAAAAGGATGCCACACTAATTTGGATAACAAGTTATTTGTGTTTACCAGTTTAGTCATTTATGTCAGAATTAGACGAATTTAAAGTGGTCTTCGTATGGCTTAGCGGAAAGTATTGGGAGAGACCATCAACGGAGCCATGCTGCCCAATAAAGCATATAAATCTATGTCAATTTGGACTTTTAGAAAGTTTAAGAAAATTTAGCTTATAAGAAGTTAGTATACTTTTATGAGAAAAGTAGACGGTTTTTCATAATAACTCATGATGGCTTAAATGGGTCATTTGATCGTTGTGCTAATAAAAAGTTACCAATTTCAGCCCAAAAAGAACCACGTCTAATTTTACTTAAAATTAGACCCTTTTTTAGATGGTTTGTGTTTATAAATTAGCCTATTATGTAAACGGAAATGGTTTGTGATGCCTATTTTGTTCGTGCTGTTGTTAATTTTCAAATGATCTTTTTATGGGAGGGATGCCACATTAATTTGGTTAACAAGTTAATATAATATTAGTCTATTATGCAAATGGAATTTTTGTTTAGGTTACGTTTTCTTTATGGTGGCTACTAAATAATTAACTAGCATTTTAATTAGCAATATATGAGTGCGGGTGATTAGGTGAATGAAGTGTTGTGTTAGAATTATAATGAAAGGAAAAAGAGAGAGCGTTATATTAAGATGGGGGAGGGTTAGAATAGGAAGTTATTTTTTTATGTTTTTTTAAGTCGTGCTGCGTTTAGTCTTTACCTTAAAGAATTAAAAACGACTTGCCTCATACACATGTCTATCTAATCATAAGTTTTTTTTTTTTTTGGTTCACTTTGACTTTGCAGAGCTCAGAGTTGTACTAAAATGGCGGTTATGAGATGCACAACTTTATCACTCACACTTGTTCTTTTGTCTGTCTTTGTTCTTCTTTTTGATCCATCAATTGGGCACCAATCCCCTGCTCCCACCCACAGCTGCTCCCATGGTCACCACCACCATCATCATGGTCATGGTCATCATGGTCATGGTGATGATGATGGCATTGTTGGTAAATCATCAGTGAATGGTGGCAATGAAAGGAAGCTTCTTCCTGAGGAGTTGGCTGAGGAGGAGGACCTTAAGTTATACGGGTTCGGGTCCGGTCATCATGGCCATGATCATGAGCATGATCATGGTAGTGGGTCCCATTCCCTGTTATCTGGGGCTGGTGAGTTTGGTTTTGCTTTTTGTGTTGTGTTGGTGGATAAAGATGTTTTTTTTTTTTTTTTTGGGTAGAGAATTCACACTTTTTATGTTGGGAATGCATGATTTGTTGGAAGAGATGGTTTAGTTTTGAATTAATGATTTAGCATAGTTGCGAATCGAGTTAAAGTGGTCACTTTTTCAAAATTCGCACTTGTTATATTTGAAATGCTTGAATTATTGAAAGAGACGGTCGAGTTTTAAAGTAAAGATTTGATATAGTCACGAATCGAGTTAGAGTGTTCACTTTTTTTGGTAGGAAGTTCACACTTCTTATATTGGAAATGCATGTATTGTTGGTAAAGACGGTCTAGTTTTAATTATAAAGATTTGACATTGTAACGAATCGAGCTAGAGTGGTCACTTTTTTGGTTAGAGAATTCGCACTTTGTATATGGGATATGCATGAATTATTAAAAAAAAAACTATCTAGTTTTAACTTGAAGATTTGACATAGTCACGTATCGAGTTATAGTGGTCACTCTAATGGTAGAAAATACTCACTTTTTTGTATTGGAAATGCCTGAACTATTGATAGAGACGGTCTAGTTTTAACTTAAAGATTTGACACAGTCACGAATTGAGTTAGACTGGTCACTTTTTTGGGTAGAAAATTCACACTTTATATGTTGGGAATGTATGAATTGTTGAAAGAGATGGTCTAGTTTTAACTTGAAGATTTGACGTAGTCACAAATCGAGTTATAGTAATCACTTTTTCATCAATATTGTAAGGAAAAGTGATCGCTTAAATCCAAAAGGTTATCCATTTTATGACGGTCTAATTTTGAATTAGCCGGTCTAGTACAATACTTTTGGCCAAATGTTGAATTGAGAATGTATGGAAAATGGGTTTTGTTGAAAAAGATGGAGTCTTTGATGCAGGGCTGTGGATACATGCAATGGGTTGTTCACTGTTGGTGAGCTTGGCGTCTCTTGTTTGCTTGATCATTCTTCCTATTTTGTGTGGTAAGGTTGACTTGACTTTCATTTTTTTTTTTGTTGTAATGTATTTACTATTGGTTGTGGTATTTTTCTGGGATTATGAGGATGAATGAAGGTCTTATTAGAGAGCGATCATACTAGCACTCATGTAGCGGATTCCATCAGAAATCCACACGTAAGTGTGTTTGGGTGAGAGTAGAACTTGAATGACTGAGCTCCTAGGAAGTCCTCGTGTTGCACCCCTTTCCAGTGGTGTCCATAAGAAGCCTAAGATTCATAGCTCTTTGGTTTTGGTATATAGCGGACTGAACAAAAATGGCTGATAAAACCCTATGTGCTCCTATTAAAATGGTGTAGTAGATGACTTAACGCAATTCATCTCAAGGGTCAATTGGAAACAACCTCTCCTTACTAGGCTTACAGGGGTAAGGTTGTGGACACCCGGCCCCCTTACCCGTTGGGAGAATCATTGAGGGCATTGGAGTAATATATTGCTGTAATGAAGGTCAGTTGATTGTAGACTAGTTTCGAATTCGAATTGTATTGTATAGACTATAGAGTATAGACTATTTAGGAGGTCATGAATCCCTTTGGTTTATAGTCTGAAGAAACTGTTGTTATACATACACGTCTTTAAATTTGAGTGGGATATTTTGATGATATTGATTTTTTGAACAATAATGTCTTTCGGTTTTTTTTTTTGTGTTCATAAAGCTGTATTCTTTTTCTACTAATGGTAGGAATACTGATAGGTTGTTTTGGGGTTTTAAGGAAGCATAAAAGCTAATTGATTCAGGTAAGTTTAGGATTTTGGATCCATGTCTAGAGGAGACATCTTGGGATTATGAATTACTTTGGTATTTCGTTTGAAGAACTATGGTTGTTATACATACATGTCTGTAAATTTGAGTGGGGTATTAGGATGGTGTTGTACTTTTGAACATTAATGTCTTTTAGTTTATAGCTGTATTGATCTAGCTTTAGTCTTTACGTGGAAATGATGGGACTAGTGTTGGTCCTGTTGAACTAATTCAACCTTAGGTTGGATTTTACTGAATGAGATATAAGTTCGAAGAATGACAAATGCTGCTAATGTATATTGGTTTTGATGCCTATTTGATCAGAAAATTAAGACCATTTCTTTGACTGCAGCACATGGAAAACCATCCAAGGCGATTGTTGATTTTTTGGCTGTATTTGGGGTGAGCTTTACTTGGCCTTTATGTGCTTATATTGATTGGTTTTGTGCGAGTAATATTTTTTTACACTGATTTTTACACCCCCTTTGTGAGTCACAGTTCCCTATGCTATGCTCCTCTCACAAAGGGGAGTGTAAAATCAATTTTGGGAGTGTAAAAATCTGTTCCCGTTTTGTGCTTTGTGACGTGAGGTTTGCTTATAGACTGATTTGATTATGTTGATGGATGATATGCAGATTTTTTTGTGTCATACCATCTACAGACATTTTGACAGAACTTTAAAAACCTGAAGTGGGAGAGTTATGATGATAGAATAGCCAGATGTGCTATGATAGGCAAAAAACTGAAGATGTACGCAAATGAAATTAAGGTCATGTTTACTAGAACTTAGGGACATATTATTAAACACATTATCTTCTTGGTATCCCCGGAGCAAGAGGGGTGGGGGATGGATTGAGCTGACAGAGGAATGTATTTTTTCTAGGGAGTCTTTTATTGCATAAGCTTCTAAACCCCATCTACTGGTTGTGACCTTCCCTTTCCTGCCTTCTTTATATTGTGTGCTATACTTAATGTTTATTTCCATCATGTTGTGTTTCTTCAGGCTGGAGCTATGCTAGGCGATGCTTTTTTGCACCAGTTACCACATGCTTTTAGTACGTAGAGTTTTCTCCACTTTACTTGATTGATAAACTTGCTAAATACTAGAGAATTTCTTAGTGTGTAAAAATAGATACTACTTTCTTCCATCTCACTCGGCAATGATTAGTGTTTCACTGTCTGCTTTTAAGTCGTGGATACTATTAGACAAGCATATATACGGAGAATCCAAATATGGCTGTCAATGTAGGAACGGAAAGAACCACTCTGGCCTAAAAACTGGAAGGTAGAGAAGTAATACGGCCAGAAGTACAGCTTATAGAACAGCTAAATTGTTCCGTAAATCATAATGATTGAGAAGGCTACGACTTATATGATGATTACAAGATAAACCATGACTTCATGTATCAGCATCCAAATAACTTCATGTTGTGTCTGAAACTGCTAAAATAAGAGTAGGTGCTGTAGTTGATGTTATTCTAGGAATAGAAGCTTTAGGCTGCAAATGAAGCTATTAAAAGGGTGTAAAAGTGATGGGTTTGAACTCCTAGCTGGATATATGCTTGCAATTTTATGCGGGAAGTAAGTTTCCATGTCCAACATGCCTAAATTGGGAAGATCTTGGGTTTTCGTGTGTTCTTGACTGTCTAACTTTGGTATCTGATTTGATCACGCAAGTTCTTAATGAGGTCTATCGTCACAGGTGGTGGGCACTCTCACTCACATGAGCATCATGATCATTCTGAAAGTTCACACTCCCATTCTTTGGAAGATCTCTCTATTGGATTGTCAATTTTGTGTAAGTTTAAGCTATACTCTAGAGTCTTTCCTGTGTCTTTTGTTGTTCAAACATATTCTGTTGGCGTGCCTGTTCTAGGAATTACCTTATGTAGACATACATTAGACTTCCTTACTATCAAAATCCTGTAATTATAAATCTTTGTGTGAGTCAAATTGCAACTTTATGATCGGAATATAAAGTTTGTGAAAATCTTTCAGTTTACTATGTGCTGAGCTGAGTTTTCTAATTTGGTCCAGAAAACTTGTTTATTGTTCCCTGGTGCGCTTGGAAGTTTATTGTGAAGCAAGAAAGTTTTGAATCTCTTATAACACTGTATTCTCTTCGGCAGTTGGCATTGTAGTATTCCTTATAGTGGAGAAGATTGTTAGGTTTGTGGAGGAATTTTCTGGAGGAGAACATTCAGGTAGTCATGCTCACCATCACCACCATCGTAAAGGCAATAAGAAGCTGAAAGCTGACGATGACTCCCAGGAAAAAGCACCCAGGCCGCAATCTAAAGAGAAAAGATTGGATGGATCTGGTGATGCCACTTCAAATTCCAAGCAAGGTTCTGAGCCTCAATCTGATCTAAGAAAGGTGAGCATTGTGCCGCTGTCAGGAACTAGGTTGGTACTTGACATTGATTTGACTAATTCTTGGCTAGCTGACTTTATAATTCTAGTTTTCAATGGGTTTCGATCGCTGGCTTCATGTTTTTTGTTTGAATGCATGTTTTCTCTGTGCAAATCTTGGCGGATGCTCATGAGCATTTTCCATTGGCCATGACAACTTTTCGAACTTCAAAGACTTGTTTTTGAACTGCTACATTTGTTCTTAATCTTTCTCTCCCAAGGAGCAATATGGACCAGTGTTTTTCTGTAGTTTTGTATCTGTGAACAACATTTTCTAATTTCTCCCCATGCTGTATTTCCACCTGAATTATGACCATATTAATTGTGTAGTTCTCAACTTGGTCTTTGATTTTAATATTTGATATTTGTGTCTTGGTTTTGTGCATAGAGAAACAGGAATGTCAGCACTGGTAATGGCAAGTCAGACATAGATGCCACAAATGGAAAGATAGGCGAAGCAGATCTTGCAACTCAACCTTCAAAAAGGGTCTTTGGCTATCTCAATCTCTTCTCAGATGCTGTGGTAAGTGTGTTTTTTTAGTGCATTGGTGATTCTTAAGTTTGCAGTAGGATTAGCCATCAAGAGATGATATGCTGTCAACTTTTTCGCTGAAGGGGAAGTCTTTTTTAAAGTGGTTGTTTGTTTCTGTGTTGCAGCACAATTTTACTGATGGCATGGCTTTAGGAAGTGCATTCTTGCTCTATGGATCTGTTGGTGGATGGTCTAGAACACTTTTCTTGCTTGCGCATGAGCTTCCTCAAGAGGTATGCCTTGGATTCACTCTAGAATTGAGTGATGCTTCCTTTTCACCTGTCAAGGCCAGCTTTTACTCACTACAAAGTTCTGTACTTCAAGTTTTTATTCGATCTTGGTGGAGCTGTAAATTTTCATTTCTTATCTTCTATGCGCTAATTGCTTATGTTTATAGAGAAGAATTGAACTTGTTCTTCCTCTTTGTCGACAACTTTTTTTCTATTTTGAAATTTATAGTGGGATATTACGAAATTCCTGACATTAATACAAATTTTAAAATCTATACATTAGACCTATTCTTTAACTTCCTGTCAGCACTTGTACCGTTATCTGGAATGGCACTACTCACTACTCTGGTTCTGTTTGTAGTGGCTTGTATAAATGTTTAACCACCATGAGTAGTTGGATTAAATGACAGAATGACTGCATATTTTTTTTATGTTTTTTAATGGTTTGGGGTTTGTATGCTTAATTAATGGTAAGAAATAATCAAATGGTCGAAACAAGCTTTCTTTGGCGGCCTCTTCCTCATTCAGGTAGACCTTGTATTTTCAAAATCTTTCTATCACCAATGTAGCCCAGCAGCATTTCTTCCCTTTTGAGTAGGAGGGGTTGTATACAGCATGGCACCTACACTGTACTACTTTTATAAGCCACAATTTCTAATAAGAGTTATGCAATCTAACATTGCCTATGCTTCACCAGTAACTGATTGGTTTGTGGTACTATTACTTGCCTTAAAATTCCCAAATTGTCTGTTTCATCCCAAGAGTGGTATCACCAATGTGGTAGCGCAAGCAGCAGGGAGTGTCATTTTTCTTGAATGGATGTTGTGGACTTTATAGAAACTTATTTACATTCTGCCACGCTGACACAGTCATGAGAACATATCATCATCAGTATATCACGCTTAAGGTTGCCATTTCTTCCCATCATATTCTTTCAAACCAAACATTTCTTTTCTCCTCTGTAGTCTGTACTGGGTCCAATGGGTTCTATTTTCTACCATATTTTCTGACAGTACAAATGGTATTTTGAAGAAATTTCTGTCTACATGTCTTATTTTAATTGTGAGTTTTAATTTCTTTTCCAGCAGCACTGAAGCCTAATGTATACAGCTTTCATAAATCTCGTGCAGGTTGGCGATTTTGGGATCTTGGTACGATCTGGTTTCAGCGTTTCAAAAGCCCTATTCTTCAACTTCCTGTCAGCACTTGTAGCATTAGCGGGGACGGCGCTAGTGAGTTTTGATTGACAATTGTAACATACTTCTGACTTTCTGAGTTGTCCTCAAATTTTCGTATGAAAATAAACTTCTTTTTTTTTTTTTTTTCCTGCAGGCATTGCTTCTAGGCCAGGATCCAGGACAGTCATCTCTGATTGAGGTCAGAATTTTATGCTGAAGTTTCATAATTGTCGAACTTTAGCATGTCACTCATATTTTCATGTTTATCTGTACCATTTACAGGGTTTCACAGCTGGTGGATTCATTTATATATCCGTCGCAGGAGTCCTTGCAGAGATGAATAACAATGGAAGCCCTAGTATGAAAAGTAGTGTAAGCCAATTGATTGCTCTTGTACTGGGAATGTCTGTTGCTCTTTGTATCTCTCTTGTAGAATGACTAACGAATATGCTTGACTTACTTTCATGAAAGGAATCCTCATATTTTTACGTCTCTAAACATTATTGAAGTTGTGAGTTGATCCTGTCTTTTGTGACCTATTATAGTCATCAAAATTCGGCTTCTGCATTGTAATAGCACTTATATGCTGCTGTAAAGTTAATTGGTTAGCCTTGCGTAATGTTGCTAGTGCAGGGAGAATTGGCTATATGTATGACATCTGGAATTGTGCTTTAGAATTCGTCGAATGGGTGTGTACGGCCTGAATCTCTGTTTGACCCTGAGTGCACCAAGATTAAGGAATACAGATTGCGAGGATCTTAGCCCTGCAGCTTTGATATTGAATTATTGGAAACTCATTTTGCTACACGGCGGGAAAAAAGTTGTTAATTAGTGGGTTACAAACTCATGTCCGAACCTCTGCCCCTCTCTCGAAATGTGTTTGCCTCTTCTCTCTACGAAACAGTGTTCACCTCCACACCCCCTCCCCGTAAAGAGAAAACCATGTGGATGAAGCTTTTGTTAGAGTTGCATGGCCGGTTCATGGAACTAGTAGGTCGCAAGGATATGGATGAGTACAATGGGACGGGAAATAATATGGAAGAGATGGAACATGCTGGATTCTTTGGCCAGTAAATTTGAGGAGGCGGAGGTGTCCGATGTACTAACCTAGTAAGTTGGACTTGGGCAAGGTTTTCTTGGTCAGTGCTCCCAGCAATATTGACGAGTGCTGCCATCTCCCTTACTAGTTACCACGACCATGAGGCAGCACTCTTCTGGTCCTCTTTGGCTATTTGTCAATTTTTTTTTTTTTTAGTGATAGGTAAGATAAGGTAAAACATTAGGGATCCCATCTTGGGAAGAATCCTATTGTTTGAGCACTAAATAAATGTATTTAACTGTATGTTTGTTGAGTTTTAAATAATCACAAAAATTATTAATTTCATAATAAAATTCCTAACATCACACGAAGTCTTATTGTTTCATTAGTAGTAGTATTTTTTAAGTTCATTTAGTTTTGGAGAGATCATTTACTTTCGGAGCTCATATATGCTAGTCCAACAAAGAAAATATAACCTGATTTAATTTGGATTTGCAGGGAGTTTAAGCTAATTTAGTTTGCTGGTAACTCGTCTTTTTTTATTCCTCCCAAGAATTTTGATTTAAATTACGGCAAAACCTATCATATACATTAGGAATACGAAAGACTTCTAGTGTTTTTAGGTCTGCTTCCCAACCGTGAGACACTTGAAGACCGAAGGTACGTGCAGATCCCAGGAAAACCCAAAACATGATACTACATGTTCCAAAAAACCATAAAATAGCTATAGTATATACCGAAAAATTCCATAAAATATTAAATTTTGAAAATTCTAAAAAATTTACTCTCTCCGTCCCAATAAAACAACCCCATTTCCTTATTTGGTAAGCTTTTACTCACTTTTATCACATAAATGCCCTTGCTTTTGGGTTGCAAACCACCCATATACTACTTTTTTCCTTAATCTTGCATGTGGAACCCATTCTTATTCTCTTTTCTTAATCTTTGTGCCAAAATTAAATGGGACTGTTCTATCGGGACGGAGGGAGTATAGGTTAAAAAAAACCACAATGTCTTTTCAATGATTTCGTTTATAAGTTTTTGAGATTTATTTACTAGTTGGACGCAATATTGAGCACCAAGCTTGCAAGGGTTGGAAGATTTTGGGTCATTGAATTTGAGAAAAATACAATATCTCAATTTTGGATTAATACAAACCTCATGACACCAAACTTGAAAGAATCCATTTATATATACAAATCTTTTGATAATTAGCCTCTTTGGCTTGGGGTGATTAGGTTTCAAAGGGTATGCATGTTATATATCCCAAAAATGCTACCTTGCCCTAGGACGTACCTTGTTGTGTATGCCAAATCCTTTTGAAGCTGTCGACCTTTGCACTCTTTGCATGGAGACTAGTCTTCCAATGGACGTAATCCCTAACATACTCATCCGACTACCTTTCAACTCTCTTGTTCGCTTCAAAAGTGTATGCAAGTCATGGCTAACACTAATTACCAGTCCCTATTTCACCGACCTAAAACTTCGCCATTGTGGCTAATCCAACGGTCATCGCTACCTCGCCCTAGGCGGCAACACCGTGTACTCTGTCGATATCGACTGCCCTCAAGGTCCGTCTGCCCCTTAATTTTGAGGGCACTGAGGGTAAACTCCTAGTCATGGGATCATGCAATGGCTTACTATGTCTAGGTATATTATATCCAGGCGTTATGAGAGAGGTAATTTTGCTAAACCCGTTTACTCAACAGTACAACTCTGTCCCTTATGCACCCCACCAACGATGGATGATTTTTGGGTTTGGGTTTGATAGTAAGAATTCTGACTATAAACTACTTCGGGTTTACCCAAATCACATGAAAGAAATGTCGATGCTTACCGCGGTGTATAGCTTGAGAACAGATTCATGGAGATTAATCGATGAGGATGAGGATATGATTCCCGCTGGCTATAAAACTTCATGTATTTTTGGTTGTTTGGGAGTACTTGTAGGAACCCATTTGTTACATTGGATTTTGGATTCATGGATATCAGATAAGTCTGTGATTATTTCGTGTTTTGACCTATGCATTGAGAAGTGGAGTAAGGTACCCTTGCCTAATGATGCTGACATTGGTTCACTGAGCAAGGAGAGTAAGCTGCACTTGGAGGTACTGGAGGGGTGTCTTTGTATAATTGTGCACAATCGTCAGAAGTCGGACGTTTTTAGTCTATGGGTTATGAAGGAGTATGGTGTGGCGGAGTCTTGGGTTAAGTTGTTGGACATATCCAATGTTAACGTGATTGACGAGAGGAAATTTAAGATTTCCCCTATTGCTTGGTGTAAGGAAGGAAGAGAGATCTTAATCAAGAAGAATTATTATTCTAAATTTTCATGGTATATATGGTGTAAGTGAGAACACTATAAGAGATGTTGAGTTTAATGGAGTTCATGATCATCATCACCAGGTGGTTGTCTTTCGCGGAAGCCTCGTTAGTATATTTGGTGGTACTATGATTGATGCAGAGGAGCAACATGAAAAGGAAGAACACAATTGAGCTTACTACTCGTAATTAGACTTGTGTTTAAGCATGCATATTATCTCTACTCTAGTAGTCTGTCAGGTTTATGTTACGTAGTACTCCTACGATGATTGCTACGCAAATCTACAATTTGACTACTTGAGTTATAATAACACTAATTAGGTACCTTAGTTTTGTTTATCTTCCCTTGGTCTAAGAAAGTGTCTTTGCATCCCATGCACCAACAATCAAATGCTTACTCTCCTACGCGGCTACGCCTACAGAAACTACTTACAAAATGTACAAAATGTTGACCTCAAGAATCGCATGAACTTCGACTTATATTAAATGATATTGATACCCATGATACCATGTGAAAGGACTTGATAGGGCAGAATGGTTGTTCAAAACGAATTCTCGAGATGTGTCAGATTCGTCAATAAGACAGATTCTGTGATCCTAGCTGCATTGCTTCTCTATCTTTGTGAAGTAGAGGTTCTGGTAAAGCAAAACAAAAAAATGACTAATGAGACATAAGTGTGGCATCTTTTTGTTTAATATCAAGGTCAAACAAATACAAATCAAACAAAACCATAGCTCCAAGAAAACCAAGATATTTGGAAAATAGATTTGGATGTTCTACATGCCCGCTTCAATCATACGGTTGTTTGGTTATACATCCTTCCATATGAGGGGTGTTCAACCCTGTTCAAGTTTTGAGAAGAAATATATTAATCTGATTTCGCCGATTACGTACAAGTGGTGATAGGAAACCTATTGTATAAGTCAATAATACAGTGCCATCAACTAACCAATTAATAACAAAGATAAAGAACCCGGAGAGATATACGATCCGACTATGGGGATAGAAAAATATTCACATAGAGGAGAAAGACAAAATATTGATAACTAAGATTATTAAAAAAAACATAATTAAATAAATTTTGGTTAAAAATGGTCAAAAGATGACTATTTTGGGCGTTACATAAGTGTTTCAATTGCTGTTAGGTTTTTTTTTTAGGTAGGTAAGGAGGATCCTCATCGAGTTGGGCTCATCTCATACTGACCTAGTGTATGAACCAAACTAGGGTTTAGAGAGAAGGAGGGAGTGAGATTCATATATCTTTTAATTTAGTTGCAGTTAGTATCCAGGGTGCCCTGCGCCAATGTTACTCCTACTCGGCGCAGGAAAAAAGACTCCAATTCAAAGTAAAATTATTCTATCACTATGTGTAAATATAAGGTGAAACTAACTTAAAGAAGGGCTACTTTAATCCTTCATCACTCTGAGATAGTATTTCTCTATTCACAAAAACCTAGAACCAACAACTCCCTTCAGATGGCTAGTCTTCCTTTAGAGATCGTGTACGACATACTTACGTTACTACCTGTCAAATCTCTTCTTCGCTTCAAGTGTGTTTGCAAGAGTTGGAACAAGTTGATCAACAGCTCGGAGTTCATCAAATCTCATCTCAGCCATTCAGTTATCAAGAACAAGAAAAGCTTCGTCATTGAAGGCTGGCCATTACTACTGGTCCCTGACATCGATACCTTCTCGCAGGCTACTGATTTCGTGTTTCGTGGCAAAATATTACATACTCTTATCGGCTCTTGTAATGGCTTGGTCTGCTTGAGACTATATACCATACACAGGCCTAGCTCAAGTCGTAAGTATCTGTATGCGCTGTGCAACCCTTCAACACGAATAATCAGGACCTTGCCTCATCCAAACAAAGAGGATTCCTTTGAAAGCTTGGGTTTTGGTTACGATGAGAAGTCTGACGACTATAAGATGGTGCTGACAGGGGAATTAAAAGCATTGGTTTATAGCTCAAAATCCGATTCGTGGAAATCGATTAGACCACCTGATCAAGGTTGGAAGATCAATAAATTCTCAGGAAACGGGGTGGTGAGCCACAATTGTCTGCATTGGGTTTATTGTCGAAAGGTTATGAGATTTGATCTACACCGCGAGACTTGGGATGTACTACCCCTACCACTTTCCTATCAGCAACAAAAACAGGTTACAGGGGAACGGCTGAGCGATTTTGATGGTTGTCTATGCCTTTCATTCTCAACGGTGGTTTACCCCTATGAGCACCATGTGTGGATTATGAAAGAGTATAGTGTTGAAGAATCATGGACCAAATTGTTTAGTATCTCGCGTGATAATGGATTGCCTTTGCCCTTAGCATATACCAAAGAGCAAAGCGAGATTATTTTAGTGGTACAAGGATGCGGATTATTTACGTATAACTTGCAGCTAAAGAAGATTAGTAAGCTGGAAATTAATTATTTTATTGGCTGGGAAACTAAACTGTATGTGGAGAGCCTAGTTCCCTTGATAGAGAGTTTTGTGAAAGTAGATGAGACGTCACTATGGTCCATAGAAAGCAGAAATCTTCGCGCAATACCTCAATCTTAACGGCCATGCAAGGATTTCATGACGACAGGGATCAGTTAGATGATTTCCAAACTAAATTTACATTACAGTGTTCGATCCTTACAAGTGACGACTGATTATGGCTTGGGTTACTTACTATCATATGACAAGCTAATCATGAATTATTTTCGTCTAACATTATTTTATAATCTATGTTTGATGATTTACTACGAGTATGAAAGCAATTCACTTGATACGATGTCCCCGTTATTTTCGTCTAACATTATCCTATAATCTATGTTTGATGATTTACTACAAGTATGAAAGCAATTCACTTGATACGATGCCCCCCCCCCCCTCTTTTTACCTTTTGAGGGGAAATTAAAAGCTTTTAATCCAATAGCAAGCTCATCAAACGATATGCCTTTTTATTGGGTAGCGTCGTTACCAAGATTATTCAACATCTAAAGGCACAACTTTAGCGAGGTGATGAGCAACATTATTGTCATCACTACTTACATGAAGACCAAACCAATGAGAATTCTTTACCAAATGCAAAATAGATTCCCTATAACATAATCAAAGTGCTCATAATTATCATCACTACTTACATGATTATGTTATTAAGAATCTATTTCGCATTTGGTCTGTATTTACCAAATGCGAAATAGATTCTCTATAACATAATAAAAGTAAGTCAAAAACACCTCACTGTGATGAAGACTCATAAGAACCTGGTGTTGGAGTACGTACCGGATCAGCCTTTCAATCTTATATAGCCTAGCAAGCTTGAGCCTTGAGGCCAAACAACTTTACGCAGTGACTAATCCGTGTAGTCTTGTTTGAAGTTAGAACTTTTGGTCATCACTCGAATTTCCTTAACTATCTATTTCTTGGGCGCTATAATTTTTTTTTCAGTCAATTCAGTTGTATAACCTAGTGATAAACTGATAATTAAATATGGTGACATCAATACTAGTCCGTTATCTTCGATATTTTTCATGGTTCCGCCTCTGTATAGTGTATATGCTTTGAGTTCATCTTTCTAAGTACCATTCAATTAAGTGATTAACCAAGCCCTTATTGAGACATCTTGATGGCAATTTTCCCTTGTAAATAATTAAAATTAAAAAGTAATTATAATCTTAGATATACAACTGAAAGATGTCACCATTCTTGACACTTCCATTTCAGATGGTAACTAAACCCTCAATAAGCCGAGTTTGGACTCATTTCAGGCTGACCCAGGCATAATGATGTCATGCACTTGAAATGAAGGGGAAGGGGAAGGATAGGGGAAACCTCCCAAGTGCTCTGATGGGGGCATACCAATCCAAGGTACTGCACACAAACGCAAACACATACCAATAAACATTTCCATTGAGCACTCAGGAAATAACCAAGGTTCAGTGGTTAACACTGCCAGTGCATACACTAACAAGATCCATCAAAGTAGTGTACAACGCATCCAGTGACAAATATCCCAGAAACCGCCTACTAGGAGACTCATCATCAAGAACATCCACCTCCAATTTACGATTCTCAAGAGGCCCTTCGCCCACTATCAGCCACCAAGAAATGCACCCCAGAGGATCTTCTGGATCAACATGTGCAACTAAGCTCAGTGTCTCACCTTGATCCAGCTCCAGAGAAAGACAGAGAAAATCAAGATTGGTCTTTATCCCAACCATCAACGCCTCTTGATGAAGCCAGTATATAATCTTGCTCGCTACCTGTTAAAGCCCACAACAACCTCACATCAAAGCTAGTTTACATTTTATATCCAAACAACAGAACAAGGGAACTTCCCGTCCAGATAAATGCAATTACAATTAAGGAAGCTAACAGGAACAAGCCACACTGTTGAAAGAGATAGATTTACCTGCAAGAGAATTACCATAGGAAGATCTACCAAATCACAATTAAATTTGTTCTTGGAGCCCACTCCCTCGGAATTATCTTTAAACAACACAACAACATTAGGGGCACCTCCCCCTTCAATGTTGATGCAGTCATCTTTCACCACCACCCTAGATTGATAGAGTGATTTCATAGCTGTCATCTGGTGGTCATCTGATCTCCACGTCTGCAACCGTGCATTTTGTATGGACTCAGGAACTTTCACGGACAACAACCATGAAGACGTCCGTGAATGCCATGTAGGTTGTGTTATTAACTGGAGATACGGGATCTTTGTAACCTATTTTATGCAAATAAAAACACCATGAGAAGAGGACATAGTAAATTCAACAAGAACCTTCTAAGAGGACAAATTCACGAATGGAGTTCAATCAGATACCAGGTTTTCCAACTCCATCAGCACATTGCTTGAGAAAATTCTATGTGCGAGAGACAAGCAAAAATGATTCACAAGACCCACAGCATCCTTTGTCTGTGTACTGGACTGAACTCTACTAGGCAAATTCGACCCAGCCTTGACCTTTGTAAATATTTCACCATGAAAAAGCTGTTGCAGATATATCTCATAAGTTAAGCGATTAAGGCATCCAGATTTCATTTTGGTGTCTTGCTCGCTTTCCGACAAGCCTGCCCCATTAGATATTTCTTCAACATTCTGAATGTCTCTGCTATCAGCACCTTGGTCTTCTGGACTGTATGGAATCAGAGACATGAATACAGATACTCCTGGTTTAATGCTCAGTTCCAAATAGTTTTCACGTATTCCAGTCACACTGACTCCCAAGGATGGGTTGAAAGATTCACGCCTCACCAACTCAAATACCTATCAACAGAAACATACCGAGATAAAGACAAGAACAAGGTCAAAGTTATGCACCAAAAGGAAGGGTTTATATCCACATATACCTGTTCATAAAAGATTGTTCTATGGGCATTGCTAAGGACGGTATGCGTTTCTCGTATGTGGTCATCATCACCAAGAGGATCCTTCATAGTTTCTCTCAAAGACTTATCACCATGAATGTTATTAGTTTTACGACACCCTTCTGAACTATCACCCCTATGATCATCAAGAAAACCAAAATGAAAAGAACGACATGAACTTTTAGGCATATTCACAGCCAACATGCCAGACGAATCATGGTCCACGCGGACCATTGAGAAAGCTGGGGGTCTGGTGAGAGCCTGCTCGTTTATCGAACTGTCCGAAAGATCAATCAAGAAACCTTCACTACTAGGCGTGTTTGCTGCCAGGCGATGCCGTTTGACTTTCCAATTCTGCTGTAATCTGTCAGCTTGTCAGAAAAGAGTAAAATACTCCAGTGTTGATAAGCACAAAACCAAGCCCGCAAGATGAAAGATTTCTACACACACTAAAGGGAAGGCCAAAAAAGCAAAGTATCAAGGCGTAAAATGTTTATCAAGTACAGATTGGTTGATGTTGCATTACTTAGATCATGCGTAAACTGATAGTTTCAGAAAGACTGAATGCAGATATAAAGGCAGAGATAAAGTCACAGCAGTAAACCCTCCAAAAAAACACATGTAGAAGTTCACCACTAATACAAGTGAGAGCTAAACATAATGGGTAAACTACATGGATAAAAATGGGAAAACCCGTACAGTAACGTAATAGTTTGCAAATTATATAATTATATTTACGTTTTTCGAGCACACTCACCGAATGAGAGCTCCATAGAATCTTGCTTCCCTTGCAATCTGATGTTCCAAGGCTTTGGCAGACTGCTTAAAATACTTGCTGAGATGCTGCATGTGAAATAATGCAAGGACACAGAACATATTAGGCAAAGACTGGTGTGCTAGCATCTAAATAGTAGTGCTTTCTAGCTACAATGCCACTAATAATACAAGTTGATGCTCCAGTAACAAGACTGCAGGCAAAATGAATTGATACTCAAGTAGTGAGACTACTAAAGTCAATACCCGATAACACTGTAGCTTAGTTGCTGTAGAGACAGCAAGGTCAGACAGAGCTTCATTAGGCAATGGCTTTGGCTTATTCGTCGAAGCCACTGCAACTGCATCATTAGCTTCAACCTGGGCATTAAAACCATGTTAGAGCCAACAACAAATCCAAAATATTCTACGGGATCTGACACTTGAGTACTGTTACAATGTAGAAAGCCAAAAACTGTGTCCAGAATAGCACATAAGTCCCATAACCAGTAATGTCACCCAAAAAAATCACTTTCGCAGGACTGAAAATTCTGAAAAATCATGCAATACAAAAATCCATGTTCAACCATCTGCTAATTCCATGTCCTGATTCCTATAAAACTCCAAAAAAATCAAACAATTTACTCATTTTCACTATAGAGCAAAATAAGTTACTTTACTCAACTTCGCCAATCACGATTAAACAATCAAACAATTTACTCCTTTTTACCCCCATAACACTTCAACGATCACAAAATTCAGCAATCACACTCCAACAGACAAGCTTAATATTGCAATTACATTACAAAATAAGTAACTCTACTTCGCCAACCGCAATCAAAACATCAATCAATTTGCTCAATTTCACTTAAATCTAAATCCAGAAATATGAGCTCACACTTCTACAACACTCCAATAATCACAAAATTTAGCAATCAAACTCCACAAAATAAGCTCAATATTTCATTGACCTCAAAAGTAAGTTACTCTACTTCGCCAACCGCATTTAAAATATCAAACAATTAACTCAACTTCACTTGAATCTAAAGTTAGAAATATGAGCTCACACTTCTATAACACTCCAGTAATCGCAAAACTCAGCAACTAAACTCCAAAAAATAAGCTCGATATCGCATTTCCCTCACAAAACAAATTACTTTACTTCATCGACCGCATTTACAACATTAAACAATTAACTCAACTTCACTTGAATCTAAAGTTAGTAATATGAGCTCACACTTCTATAACACTCCAATAATCGCAAAACTCAGCAACTACACTCCAAAAAACAAACTCTTTTCCCTCACAAAACAAGTCACTTCACCAATCGCAATAAAGTTATCAACAATTTCACTATTAAAACCTAAATTTAAATTAAAAATCAAACAATTAATTCAATTTCACTTAAATCTCAATTTAGTAATATGAGCTCACACTTCCAATAATCACAAATTTCAGCAATTAAACTCCAAAAAACAAGCTCAACATCTCATTTCCCTCACAAAACAAGACACTGACTTCACCAATAGCAATCAAAACCTCAACAATATCACAATTATAACTTAAAATTAACTTCAAAAAATTACAACTTTTCCCTCACAAAACAAGTCACTTTACTCAACTTCACCAATCGCAATTAAAACATTAAAAAAATTGCTCAACTTCACTTGAATGGAAATTTCGTAATTTTGCAATATGAGTTCACACTTCTATAACACTCCAATAATCACAAAATTCAGCAACTACACTCCAAAAACAAGCTCAATATAGCATTTCCCTCACAAAACAAGTCACTCGACTTCGCCAACCACAATCAAAATTTAAACAATTTAATCAATTTCACCTAAAACAAACAAAAATCAAATATAAATTTAGTAACATAAGCTCACACTTCTATAACACTCCAATCATCACAAAACTCAGCAACTATACTATAAAAAACAAGCTCAACATTGCATTTCAATCACAAAATAAGTTACTCTACTTCACCGACCGCATTTAAAACATCAAACAATTAACTCAACTTCACTCGAACCTACATTTACTAATATGAGCTCACACTTCCAATAATCACAAAATTCAGCAATTAAACTCCAAAAAAAAAGCTCGATATCGCATTTCTACAATTAAAAGCTCAACAATTCCACAATTAAAACATAAATTAAACTTCAAAAAAATAAAAACTAAAATTAGTCATAAAAAAAGAGGAAATCCATTACAGTGTTAATAAGATCAATAATAACAGAAAGCTCCTGATGAGCCAACTGCAAATTCTCAACTAAACCCTGCCACGTGGACGGCGCAGATGCCTCCTTGGCCTTCTTCTGCTTCTTCGCCTCCCTCTCCAACGCCCACGTGAAGTCCACTCGCCGTATCAAGCTCAACGTCTTCTCCTCGTACCCTAAGTCCCTGCAAAATGTCACAAATCACATTTATACAAATTAAAATCACATTTATACACATTACAATCACAAATTAAAATCAGAAAAATTGGAAAATTGGAAAAATGGAAAATTGGAGGAGGGGGGAAGAGGGAGGTACGGAGGGAAGTGTTCGAGGCCGGATTCTTCGATGGCGAGGAGGCGTTTGATGGGGAGTTTGTCGAGGGAGATTTCGATGTTGTGATTTTCCGCCATTGTTGAGGGTTTTGTGAGCTCTAGTAATAGTTTTGCGACTATACTACTATAGAATATGAAAATAAAAATATTGTAGAGAATGTATTACCTGACCGTGCGAAGCACGGGTTACTACCTAGTTTTAAGTTAAGATTAAACGAGTTTAGATTGGTGATTATTTTCTTTGAATCGCTCATTTTCCTACGTGGGACTTGTCGAAATCATATTTTGAGTATCAGTAATTCATAAAATAGATTGAAAAGGATTGCAAATTTATAATTGTTAGATGTATATTTGCAAATTGGCGGGAGGCATCCTAGAGTCATACAATAATGAATGAAACAAGAAAAGTGGCAAAAAGTAGCATAGGCATATCCCAAATCATAGGTTTTGTCAATTGTTCACATGCTCGATTCGAGCGATAAACACACTGCAAGTCTATCAAGAAGGAGGAATGACATTCTCATATGCTACAATTATGCTCAAGTATACCTTAGGAACACGCTCGGTCAATTTCGGAAAATTTTCCGGAAAATCAAAAATTGACCGAAACAGCAGGTTTTTGTGGACTATAATCCACGAAAAATCCTCGTTTCGGCCACGAAACTAAACCGGACGAAAATTAGCGGGAGGCATCCTAGAGACATACAATGATGAGTGAAACAAGAAAAGTGGCAAAAAGTAACCTAGGCATAGCCTAAATCATCGGTTTTGTTAATTATTCACATGCTCGATTCGAGCGATAAACACACCGCAAGTCTATCAAGAAGGAGGAATGACATTGCCATATGATACAATTATGCTCAAATATACCCTACGAGCAGTCTCGGTCACTTTCGGAAGATTTTCCGGAAAATAAAAAAAGGTCTTAAAATGCCGGTTTTTGTGGACTATAATCCACGAAATATCCTCGTTTCGGCGCCGAAATGGAATCGGAAAAAAATTGGTGGGAAGCATCCTAAAGACATACAATAATGAATGAAACAAGTAAAGTGGCAAAAAATAACCTAGGCATAGCCTAAATCATCGGTTTTGTCAATTATTCACATGCTCGATTCGAGCGATAAAATCACCGCAAGTCTATGAAGAAAGAGGAATGACATTGCCATATGATACAATTATGCTCCAATATACCCTCAGTCTCGGTCAGTTTCGGAAGATTTTCCGGAAAATCAAAAATTGACCAAAAAAAACTGGTTTTGGTGGACAATAATCCACGAAAAATCCTCGTTTCGGCCCCGAAATGGAATCGGACGAAAATTGGCGGGAGTCATCTTAGAGACATACAATGATGAATGAAACAATAAAAGTGCAAAAAGTAGCCTAGGCATAGCCCATATTATAGGTTTTGTCAATTATTCACATGCTCGAATCGAGCAATAAACACATCGGAAGTCTATCAAGAAGGAGGAATGATCTTGCCATATGCTACAATTATGCTCCAATATACCCTAGGAGCATGCTCGTTCACTTTCCGAAGATTTTTCAAAAAACAAAAATCGACTTAAAAAGCCGGTTTTTGTGGACTATAATACACGAAAAATCGTTGTTTCGGGCCTCGAAACGAAATCGGATGAAAATTGGCAGGAGGCATCCTAGAGACATACAATAATGAATGAAACAAGAAAAGTGGCAAAAAGTAACGTAGGCATAGCCCAAATCATCGGTTTTGTCAATTATTCACATGCTCGATTTGAGCGATAAACACACCGGAAGTCTATCAAGAAGGAGGAATGACATTCCCATATGCTACAATTATGCTCAAGTATACCTTAGGAACACGCTCGGTCAATTTCGGAAAATTTTCCGGAAAATCAAAAATTGACCGAAACAACCGGTTTTTGTGGACTATAATCCACGAAAAATCCTCGTTTCGGCCCCGAAATGGAATCGGATGAAAATTGGCGGGAGACATCCTAAAGACATACAATAATGAATGAAACAAGAAAAGTGGAAAAAAGTAACTTATGCATAGCCCAAATCTTCGGTTTTGTCAATTGTTCATATGCTCGATTCGAACGATAAACACACTGCAAGTCTATTAAGAAGGAGGAATAACATTGCCATATGATACAATTAT
>CAAKMY010043541.1:0-17649 GCA_901111285.1 Corrigiola litoralis | reverse complement strand
CTAAATTTCCTTAAAGCTTCCTACAAGCCCAAATTGAGTCAGTCTGATTAAAAATCTCGAAAAATTCACGGAAACCCCTTAAAAACCCAACTTTTATACATATCTTAAAAGCTCGCGTGTCTAACCATAACCGATGATGAGACAACGAGCCATACCCAAAATAAGCTCGCATGTCTAACCATAACCACAACCATAACCATAACCATAACCATAACCATAACCATAACCATAACCATAACCATAAGCATAACCATAAGCATAACCATAACCATAACCATAACCGATGATGAGACAACGAGCAATACCGAGAATACTAGAGGAGTGGGAAAAGACGGGCCCGAGAATCCTCAAATCCCGGGGAGGAATCCCGACCCGCCGAATAATAGCACCCTTATCCCACTCCATGAGCTCGGACTGGCCCGAGCTGTCGAACTTCATCCACAGCCGGACCCCCACCCCGCCCTTCTTCTTCCCCTTCCCCGGCGCCGGGAGCACCACCTCCGCCGGGGGAGGTGAAGGGGGCGGTGGCTTGCGGTTGCGGCGGCGGGTCATGGTGCGGCGGAAGGAGGAGGAGGAGGAGGAGAAGGGGTTCTTCCCCATCTTGGGTTTCTCTCTCCTCCGGAACAGGAAACCCTAGGAGAGAGAAAGTGGGTGTGGTTGTATACGTCGTCGTTTAGGTGATGTGGCGTTATTTCATTGGCTGCCATAAACGGACGGTTGTTTTTTTGGGAATATGGGAATCTTTAAGGGGGTTGATTCTTTTCTTACCGAATCTTTTTGTCGTATTATGATTGTTTTCTAGATGGCATCTACATGAGTTGTTACTATTTCACCAATTTGGGGGTTTTATGAAGTTAAGGTTGACTCATTTTTCAATTATTTATTTTTTATTTTTATTTTGAAGGTATTAAGGTTGATGCAAGTATATTCGAATTTGACACAATACAAAAACACGACACGAGATTGACGAGTTTGGTTTAAGGGTGTAATTTACGTGGGTTGACACAAATCCGGGTTGAAAGTTAATATTGGCGAGTTCGGTCACGTGCGGAGGCGGGTAGAAAAAATAAAGGTAGCTCATTAGTTTTCCTCATTTTTCATTTTTGGGTATCCCATCGATTTTGTTCCAATTAATTTTTGTCATACTCTTATCCTTTAAAATTACCATAAGTCCAAGCGTGGCAACGTCCAGTAAATTATTTACAGTACGTAGAACTCATTAGAAAGCTATTAATTCTCAAAAAAAAAAAGTTGCACTCCAATCATTAGAACCCAACACTACCAACTTTCTAAATATTGATCTGAAATGAAATTTCGCGAAACTAATAGGGGATATTTTACTGATGAATTGGTCACATACTCACATCACTTGAGCTTTGTAGTATGGTTGTTTCAATTAGATTTCCTGTATATGATTATGTCATGACTAGGTATTTCCTACAGAACTTATTGAATTAATAATGATTATGTTATATTTGTTTTCTTCTACCCAACTAATGATAAAACTAATGATGTTAGGTGATAGTGATACAATTGATTAGACTTTTTGTCAAAGGCAGGCTTTCATAAAAGGGAAATCTTTTGGGTTTGGATGATAATAGGCAGCCATCAAGTAGTATTCGATTCCTAATAACGAGTCACCATAGCCGACACAAAATCAATTTGGAATGAAGGCCTTGTTGTTGTTACAATGTTACCCAAAGTCTTAGTTCTTCAACTTTGAAGGAGACTTAAGCAAGAATGCTTCATCAGATGGAGACCTTGAATGTACAACAAAGGACATTAAACGTCCATTTTAAGCCATAAGAGAAGAAAAAAAGTTCCTAACCCAATACAGAAAGCTCTAGCCTAAATTTTGCTGGTATGATTAACAAAATTAGGATGAAGGAGCCGGCATAATCAGCAGTCAACTATGCGGCAGGAAGAGGGATAGGCTTAACAGCACTGTGAATACGTCGAAATGCTATTCTCACTCTTTCTTTCAGTCCTTCATTCTCACTCTCAACATCACCACTCTCTCTGTCAAGATAAGCCACATTGTCATCAACTGTAATCACCAGCTTCCCATCCTCGCCAAGCTTCACATCACCAAATAGGGATACCAGAAGTGCGTGTGCAATTTTCTCCATCTTCTTCTGATTTTCTTCTTCAGTTTTCAAAGACTCCGACTCATCCACTACCTTAGGCATCTCCCGGCTCATATTGAGAACCATAGCTACTATAGAATCTGACACCATGTCACTAATTGGATCAGCTGTCCAATGTAAGGAGATATGCTTATCTGACTCCTGTTTAACAGTTACACAATCATGCGCCCTTATAGTTGGAATATCAGAATCTTCATCGACCCCCGACTCTACACTTTCGTATATCTGCTTAAGTCTATGCTTCAAGACACCAAATGCACCAGAGTAGGGGATGGTAATCCGTTGGTTAACATTAGCTGTGCAGAGCTGGGAGAAAACATGAAGATCTTCTGGTGCCATTATTTGATAAGTGAAACCTTTTTTCACCAGTAAGCCACTCACTGTCTCACCAACTTCTGGTGTCTTCTCAGCTAGCCTACCTATGGTTTTTGCCATTTTTTCAGAACTAAATAACAGCTCCACAGACTGACAATTCTTAGGAGACATGATTTTGGTGTTCCGGTCAGAAAACATGCTGACGAGATTCTGCTTAAGCCTTCCCATCGCATTAGCCTCTCCATGGACAAGTACAATGTTGGGAGGCATGAGCTCCTTCAAAAAAGCAGTTGTTTGAGCAAAATCTGCATGAGCAGAGAATGATATGTAATGCACCGACATGTTGAGAGGAGCAGAGAGACCATTCATAAGGGTCACTTCCTTGGGTTCATTTATAATGGATTTGGCCAGCGTTCCTTCAACTACATAACCAGGAATAACACAAGCGTTTTTCTTGTCAGAACACCACTTGTCAAAAAGCTGTCTAGACAGCCCACTCTGGAGTCCACTTGGACTTGCCATCACCACAGAGGGCCCCACATCATCAAAGTTCTCAATACTCTTCAGTGGAGATATGTGCTTGAAGTCAAAGGGGTTTGAATTTGCAAATTGGCTGCGGATCCTATCATTCATAGCATTTATGTATGTCTGATACACGGCCATACATCTTTTGGCAAGAGGAGAAGCATAATATATCGGAATGTTATGAAGCTCAGGGTGATTTGACCAATACTCATCAAGAATTAACAATAGCTCCTGTGCACGACCCAGGGCAAATGCAGGAATAAGGACACGACCTCCTTGAGCGATAGTTGAGTGAATAACGTCAGTGAAGCGTTTTTCTCTTACGTGCCTAGGCTGATGAAGTTGAACACCATAAGTAGATTCAATTATGCATATATCAGGAGAGAACTGAGGCGTCTCTGCCGCACGCAGATGTCTATCTTCTTCGCGAGAATAGTCTCCTGTATAAAGCACTCTCACTCCGGCAATGTCTACCATAAACATAGCTGCCCCAAGTACATGTCCAGCAGTATAACACCAGAAACGAATTCCACTGACTTCTAGAGTTTGATGGAAATCAATCACCTACAGAGCATTGATACATGTAACCAAAAGTCAGACTGCAATTCATAGAGACACTTCCAATAAGCTGCACCTGAATGAAATCAAATATATGCCTGAAACAAGATAACCATGGACCTTAACCCAGTACAGAAAGCCTGTACAATCAAGCTAAGAGTCATAACTCATGAGCAACGATATATTGGTTAAATCCTAAGCTATTCCAGTCCAGTTTCCAATGGCCTGATATGAAAATGATGAATGCTTCTTCGTGAAAAGAAAGAAAAGAGGACCAAGACATACACAAACACCTCCATTGCGGATCTAACCCCACTGAGGGTCAAGAGAGGTCAAGAGCAATCAGTCCTAAACCAAAGCAGTCAAGGTTGACATAGAAAAGACAAGGAGCTCTTATTCCTTAGAGGTGACGGTAAGGTCAGCTACTAAGATCCTTCCTCTACCTTGCCGTAGGACACCCGTCCCCGATACTTGGATACTTGGGTAAGATACTTGAATCAACTAAAAGTCTAGAAAACGTCTGCCATAACCGTGACGCCTTCTAACAAGTCTGAGTAACATAGATAGTAAGTATTAATCATGGTGATGGGAACACTGACAACTGCTACTACTAAATATTAAAAATATTTACTTATACCATTAAATTCAAAAAAGAAATTTAATAAACACCGTAAACATTAATGATAAGAAACTATGATACTGACAGCGAACAATGATTAATACAATGGAGATTAAAAATAGCAATATTGACGTTGACAACGATAATAATAAAGACGTCAACAAACATGACGATGACGATGACGATGGTGATGACAGCTAAATGACAATAATGGATATTCCCTCAAGTTTTAATTATTCTTCGTACTTGTTTTTTCACGTATACCAACATTTTATAAGTTGATATTCTTAATCTATTCATTAAGATAAATCAAACAAGATCCCACATGACTATATTTTACCTTATCTTATGGTTTGTAGTCTAAAATCAATCTTTACATATGAATAGTATCCAAAAGGCAAGTAGGAAGAATAAAGAAAATTGGAGGGATTAAATGATAGCCATAATCATAAATATGAAAATGACACAGAAATTCACAATGTTTAAGAAAAGGTAACCATTAAAAGCTTCTGGTTGGTCCATAGTCGATAGTGTACAAAACATTAACTAGCTGGGAAAATCCAGCTACTGACATCTTTCTTCATGATTCTAGGCTATTAAAGATCTAATCAACACATGTTTATAGGGGCCATTTAATGGTACCACAAGAACATATATTGATGAGATGAAGTAAGTTCCCAATTATTATCTACCTTTCCCTAGTGGTGTACACCAGTAAGGCCAAATACCAAAATAATAGAACTTCGATTATAGGGGTTTTGAGTGTCACACTGTCTCCTAAAGTTGAAAACCAATTAGACTGGAGAAAAAAAAAAAAAAAAAAAGATGTCAACTGAGATAACTGAAAGACATACAGGCTGACTGTATGTCTGTAACAGACTGAGTAGAAAGGTCTATGCCACTGGAAGTCTATCCAAGCAGAATGAAGGAAAAGAGAGTGACGTGAATCAAAAACTCACGCCAGAACAACAGAAACCAGTTGTTAAACTATCAATATGTCATCCCAAAACAATATAAAAACAGCTTAAACACCTCTATGTTACATACCACAACATCATTGCGCCATAAATGGCAGACGAACAACAATTCAATGGTGAACATAATGCCAGAAAGGACAGGGGAAAAACATAGTTGATAGAACATAGTTGTATTCATATCTTGATTAATATAGAGAGGACAGTCGCCAACCATGAAAGCCAACAACAAAGGGCTGTAATGCTGACTGAATCAATTTCACATGTAATATCTTTCTACTATGAAAAAGTAGCTCGGAAACTGGACTGATTGCAAAAGCAGAAGCAGGATTGACAAGAAAAACAATCCTTTTAAGAAATTCCATAGCGTTCCGATAGAGACCTAACCTCGATTTTATCCATGGAGCGAAGAATATCTTGTTCATCATACAACATGTCTTCAACTGAAACTTTGCTCACTTTGACATAATCGGACAAAAGCAATCTGTAGATAGCTTTAGTTGCGTGAGTCATGAAAACTCTGCCTTTGAATGTTGTCTGATGAGGGTCCCAGAGATCATATGTTAACACAAGCAAAAAGACAAAAATAAAATCACTATTCATGCAAACACAAACCTTTTCCAAGAAATATGGAAGAGATGCAGCATGGTCCAAGTGAAAGCTGCAGTCATAAAGCAGCAATGATTGGTCAATTTCAGCAACTAATCATTGAAAAAAAAATTATTACCTATTCCATGAGATTGCTACAAAGCAACATAGCTCATGTATCAATTATCGAACATCTCTAAGAACAAAGTCAATTAACTCAAATTGCATGAATCTCCCCTCAAAATATAAAACGTATACAATGTTTAAAAAACAACCCCCCCCCCAGCTTGGAGTAGAGAACGAGCAAAGGAAGAGAAGCAAAGCAGTAGTAAAAGATAAAGGAACTTACTGTGTGACTAGAAGAACATCAATTGTCGAAGGGTCAATCTCATCAAAGTAAGGCAAAGCAGCCATGCCAGAATATGCAGGGTGAATTCCACAGTCAAACTGAAAGTGGGGGAAGAAAATTTAAGAAAACGGAGGAAAAAGCAAACACAAGTGCCACAAAAACTACATGGTGAGAGAGATCTATACCAATACAGTCTTTCCTTTGTAGGACATATACACACAAGATCGACCCACTTCATTGCCAGCACCTAATGGGGTTATAATAAGTTGATCCCCTTCCCTTGTGGCTGGAGAATCACGTTTCTTCAGTGATGATGGAGCTAGTCCGGTTGAAGCCATGCTTGAACCAAGAGCCGTTTGGTAAATCCTGAACAATAATACAGCAAAGTTCTTAAGAACTTGTTCACAGATGATTTCATGTATGGCGATTTCATATTAAGTCATAAACTCCAGTTTAAAATGTCTTAAGATGCTCTTCATATTCAAACTCGTAATAGCCGGAAGCCTAGGACCTATGTAAAGATGGTGTTATAGGCTCTTCGCTCTGACTACTGTTCAACAAGTTTTAATTTCAGATATGGTGATGTTAAATGATATCAAGCTTCAAAGACACATACACAGCTGTAAACAAGGAATTCTTCAAAGGAAAAAGAGCATGTAAATTATGTTTCCACTTTCCAGCCAATAAAAAAGTTCTATCCCCGAAAAATTTCTATCATAGAAATAGAAATTCAAATAACAAACAAGACTAATTAATCAAACTAAATCTCCACGTGGGTCAAGTATTTGACTTACTTGTTTAAAAGAATCGAAAAGGTGAAGAAAACTAAGCTTCTTTTCGTGTGCGGCAAAGATAATGAGGGAAATGATAACGGTATGGTGGTGTAGCCTCGCCGAAGATTTTGGCATCTCTGATGGGGTTTTAAGTGGGTAGTTGATGATAATGAGCGATGGTGATGTAGCCTCAAAGGGTTGTGCTTTCTTAGGACTAGGTTTTCAACTTATAACTGGATTGTATGAGTAACTCAAACCGACAACAAAGGCCACAACACTTATAGAAGCCAGTTGTAGCAAGTTCATCGCTAAGTATACCGCCAAACCAACTCAACCTTACAACTCACCAGCCACGAGTATCACACATGACAGAAGCGGTCCAACCATAGTCAATTAGACATTTACGATTTCTAACTCTAACAGTCAACAATAAGAGTAGAATCCGAAGAAAAAACGATATCTTCACAAATCTGCGCCAAAAATTCGAGTAACACCGTCCTGTAATAGGACGGGGTAAAACACTACAAGTTGAAAGCTCACCCCAAAAACCTCACAAGATAACCCCATCCCAATCATAAGACCGTCTCACGCAAATCACACTCTTCAACCTCACAAGTCACAAGGTCTATATCCAATACTCTTGGGAGAGACCGTCTATTTTTATGTTGGCCCGATAAACGGATATATTTATATATATATCTCATTTAACTCGGGCTTGCAGAAAACTCGTGATGATTTAGCTTGCAAGGAGCTGGTCTACTTTTACGACGGTCTTTCATAATAACTTGTGGTCTATCATTTACCAATACTAAACAAATTAATCACACTTGTGAATCCAAGGCAAAAACTCAAGGCTTTAAAATGTGTACAGTCTTACAGCAACCAACTCTAGTAAACACCCAAACAAGACAAATCCCAAATTACATAGAACAGTTAAATTTCATATGAAGTACCCAAAAAAGGTAGGGTTAGTGTATAACTAACACAAAAATAACCCATGAAATGTAATTTGAAACACACATATTTAGCCCTAATGATAAAAAAGAAATAGATATAAATTTAAAGAGGGTGGGAGAGAAGGATAGAAGTACCGCAAATGCGGCGAATTAGGGTTCCGGCGACGGCGGGGATGGCGGAGATGGCGGAGGAGTGTCGGAGTGAGCTGCCAACTGGGAAGGGCGGGGAACAGAATGTACAAAGGTCCTGTTGAGTTCGTAGTGTTGTTTTATTTTCAGAAAACTTTATAAAGTTTAGTAAATTTACAAAAAATGATATTATGATAAAATAGTTCAGAAAAATTAAATTTACAAATAATAAATAAAAATGACAAGGCGGTTCGAAGAATATATCCAAGATCGGCGACCTGGCAAACGGTCATTTGGGTCGGGTCCGGGTCGGGTCATTTGGGTCGGGTCAGGCAAAACTTTGGGCCGGGCCGGGTCGTTCCGGGTCAGTTCCATAAAATACTTTAATTCCATGACTATCAAGGTTTCATAATATAACAATAATTAAGAATATGTAGAAAAATTTGTTCAAGTCCTTTTGGGTCGGGTCAATTCAGGTCACCCCATATTTCGGGTCAATTTCTGGTCACAGTTCAGGTCATTCGGGTCGGGTCAACTTTCCTAAGTTTAGCTAATCTTGTAAGTTAAACTAAAAAGAAGTTCTAACTACGCGAGTGATAGACACTATTTCTTATTGTGTAATTAGATACATTTTACTCTACTTTCTTGGTTTCTTTAGACTTACTTTGGTTCAATTCCCGCCTCTTGTATCTAGTTACTTTAAAGTCTGAAATTTATGCTTACTTGTAATGATTGAGGTCATGGGTATTTTAGCCTTTTAGCCACTCATATTGGTTCCGACACGTCACAAGATGATAAAGAGTTGACAGAAAGAGGAGATGAAGCCAAATCGAGAACCATTGACGCAAAAAACTAAGAGGAAATTCAGTATGTCTATGTTAGTCAGGCATATATCCTAAACTATAGAAGATTTTATAATAGTTCCAATTAGAGAGTAAACTTAATGATGTTAGGTTTTCATCGATATATTACACGCTTCTTTCTGATAAACGACGAGTGAAATATGATCGTTTGAAATTAATCGTGCAATGTAGAAAAATGACTTACAACATATCCACTAATAGGCCGCTTATTTTCAACAACAACTTAAGCGAGCCTATGCCGCTGATTCTCAGCGGTTTCCTTCGTTTCTTTTCTATTTGGCTTGTGTTGAGTGTTTTTCGTAGTCTTTTAGGGGATCTTTTCAACACTTTGAACAATATTAGGTCAGGTTAGCAACACTACATTTCGTCATATATTGTGGTAGTAGGTTTTGTTCTTATAATTTTTTTTGGTAGCGTGGGAGCTCACAACCTCTATCTTAAGTGTGCTTTGGATGAACCCTTGAGTATCAACAACAACCTACAAATCATGGACACTAGTTGGCCGCAATGTTACTATAGAGTGCGAGATGCTCTAACTCACGTGATACATGTCGATCGATCTCGAGCAAATATTCGTACTGGTGGAAGAGTTTGAATTTGAGATTAAGATAAATCTCACCTTTCACCTTAACCAATTGAGTCACCATATTGGTTTGTTACGATTATTAATCTATCAATGTTATTATAATTATTGTTTGGGAAATTCTTGATAATGTTTGATAGTTGATTATTCTGTTGTTGAAATCACTTGTCATTTGTGATCATACACAATACCATGTTTCTCCAAAAAAATAAAAAAATCCCTTTTTGAAGTGGTTTATGTCACATACTCATTTATTGGGTCGCCTCATATTTTTAAGCTCTAGCTTTATGACCACATGAACACTATCTTTTCTTAGAGGTATACACGAAGTGTGTGACACATTTAAGGAAGGACAAAAGAGGGCTCGACATACATTTGGGAAAAATTGAACCCTCCTAGATAATAGGTGGGATGGGGAGGCACAATGATATGCCTTTTCCCACAACACCTGTTCTTTTATTTCAGTTAAAATGTTCACCTTCCATTTTTATCATCAAAATCAAGTAAATGCGGCCTACTGGTGAATAGTGCTAATAGGCCCTATTGAAACATAATTGAAGCCACAAGTCCCATGAGCTGGCAACCGAACAAGTCGGGTTGGGTCGGATTTGGGTTCAACTTAAGTTATACCATCTTCGGGTCGGTATGGGTCACATCAGGTTATTTTTCTTACGAAACGAATTAGAATTAGTTTATATTGGTTCAACTTTGAGTGAAAGTAGTTTTAGGTCAACCTTAGATCGAATTAATCTCTACTATAATGTCAAGTTAATTAAATTTATACAAAATTATATGTCCCTTTTTGTGAACTTGTAAAAACCTAAAGCATAAAAAACGTGCATAATTTCCGAGTTTCAACTATGGTTCAATCAAAGTTGCAGACGGCATTTTATCGGGTCGGGTCGGGTCAGGTATAGATAAATATTGAGTTATCGGTTTCGGTCTTAAACTTTCAAGTTGTATCATGTTTCGGTAAAATATTAGATCGATCTTTAATGATGATTTTCTCGCATTTTATCAGATCAAATTGCAATTGGTCCGGATCGGATCTATTCCGAATCGGATCTGTTCGGATCATTCGAGTCGGCTCAACTTTTCACTAAATGACACAACATCGAGCACATGTGTGAAAACCAAAAATATCTGAAACTCACTTTTTCTCACCTCTTTCGTAAAACACTTCACTTCCCCCCCTAACTAGTTCAGATCTGCCTAACTCATCCAAGTCTTATGTTCACTTTTGACTACTTGACCCCGTCGCACGTTATCACATAACAACGGTCTCGAGATTTCCCTCTTAGATTTCGTTTTCCTCAGTTAACACTTTTCCATGTCACTACTATAACTCTTTTGTCAGTGTATTCCATGACATAACATTTTTTCGTACCAAAAAAAATTAAATGACATAACATTTTTTTGTACCAAAAAATTAAATGACAACATATTTCTGGGGTAGGTCCACTTCCACTTTACGTACCATATAAACAACATTCAACAATAATAATAATAACAATATAAACACATAATAATAACTTAATCTCCTCCCATAATTTCGGGGGCAACACAACAAAAAACTATACTCTATACACATTTTGATATTTTCATCTTCACTCAACACTCTCCCCCTCACCTAATACCCGATCTACGTACCATCTCCCTTTCGGGGATCGCTGGTAAGAATCGAACCTCCAACTTTACGACGATATTTATTGTCGTTCATTTGGGTTAATGAATGTGGTTTTGATGATGCAGGGGGGTTAATATTTGTTGGGTCTGTAATATATTTGAGTTATATTGATCAGAATATTGGTTGGAGGGCATTTTGGTAAATATACGATGAGAGGGCGTCAGGCGCAGGGAGATGCTGCGTTGTCAACGTACAAGCGTGTGGCATCTAAGGACCGTTTGCATGACGACGTGCCTGGTACTTTTTTGATTGGTCTTTGTTATCTTATGTCATATCATATGGATGGTTATGTTTTTTCATGGTAGGAGATGAGCGTACTAAGTCGCACATGAGATCTAGTTGCATTTCATGTAATTAGAGATCTAGTTGACGGTCTCCCCCTTTCTGATCATGCAAAGTGAATTGAAGTCTTCACGGTTATTTGTTATTTACTTGGGAAGGGGGAAGGAAAACTGGAGTCATAGGTTTTCTGTGTAAGAAGTAAGTACATCTTTAGTCTTTATTGGTTAGGGGGGAAGGCTGCATTACCTGCATGCATCTGGACCTGCATTTTGTGGGTTTTAACTAGCCGGTCTACTATGAGGTTGCCTTATTAGGAGACATCTGTGTATAATGTACATAGGTACTCAGCTGGCTGGAAAATAGGGGGCGTAAATTCGTGATTATAGGGATTTTAAGGCCAGTCTCATGGTAAGGTAACCTTGTCCAAGAGTTTGTGCTTAACCTGGTGGTTTTTGTAGTTGCTTGAGTTTTAATTTTTTATTAATTCTTCAATACTTGCTCTAATTTTTTAAATTTTTTTGGCATTTCAGTAAGCAATTGATGTTATTAATCACAATATACAATTCGTTGTCAATAAATTAATCAGTGTATCTAAGCTGCAGCCTGCGCATAATGAGAAATTTACAATGAAGTGCTTCTGTATAATTTTTTTTTGGAGGGGCTTGTAAAATAAGTCTGTGGCCTGTTATATTGGTATGTAAGTAGGATAATGATACTCTAATGGTTAAAGGTGACTTGACTTTCTTTTGTGATTGTAGGTCGTATTCCCGGTTTTGGTAAAGATGGTGTAAATCCTCCGTGGTCAAAGGCATTGCCTCATGTTGTTGTTGCCACAATGTCGTCCTTTTTATTTGGCTACCACCTTGGGTATGTGTTGATATTCTGACTGATAGTTTAACTGTTGTCCATTAAGGTAACTAGTAATATCTTCCTTTACTGTGAGTGTACAACAGCAAACGATCTAAAACTACATGAACATCCAGAGAGAATAAGGGGAAAAAAATACAAGAACTTGTGCTATATTCTGAAGATCCAGGACAGAAGATAGGCAACATAAGACTTACTGAATTGTGAAATATAATTTCTTGACTAAATCTCTCATTTCACGAGGAGGGGAACATAACCTAAAATTCAATTAAGCATAGCTACTGGCCTTTTACTTAGGTGCAAACTGAATAGGTCTAATGACCTTTTATACTGGCTTCAGTGCTTACAACTTGTACAGCCTAGCTAGCTGAAAACTCAGTGAATAAATAGACTAGCTGTCAGCTTCTGTAGCTGGTTGCCAGTCAGCAGTTATGCCACCTTGTTGAGAGGTTATGCAAATTGCTCTGCTTGTTTGCTGCATGTTTTCTGATTTCTTTCTTCACAATGCCTTTTGCTTTGTTCAACCAAGATCTTGTTAGGCACTTGAGGATATCAAATTAAACCAACCTTTCCCTGCTAAGTGGCCAAATCAGTGCTGAAAGTCCACATTTATATTTGTGGACTGCCTAACATTGGCTGCCATCAGTTGAATTTAAAGAACCACATTTGCTACTTCGCAGATCAGATATGAATTGCAGGGTAGGCTGTAGCAAGAAATGTATTTCTAACCTTAATTTAGGAAGTTACTTTAAAATTGGGAACTTGTGGATTATTTCATTTCACTTTTTGAGATTGTTGTGTGAAAGCAAACTAGACCAGGTTTTCCTCCTAGCCTATGCGTAAAAGAAAAGTTTTCAGTCTCATCACAGGGCTATGGCTCAACAACTTGAAGCAAAGCTGGACTGGGCTGGCTTGGAGTCTGAGAACTTATAAACCAAATTTGGTCGTTGTGACGTTGTAGTACTTGTCCTTGAAGGGATATTTGCAAAATGTTTTTCCTCTGCTGGTCTTTTGAATTAGTTCATTAGTTGTAGTTTGCCTTGATAGGTTTGGGGTAAGACTGTGTACTTTTAAGTGCAGAAGTGCAGATAGCTAGACAATGATAGGATCTATGCTGGGTTTAAGTTTTCATTGTTGTTTATGGTGAAGGGTGTGACGTTTCTCTCTTTGATGCTTCTCTTTCGTGGGAAGAAAGCTATCATGATTGTCCACTTCCTAGCCTTTTGGGTTCCATTTCCATGTGATTCATGCTGTAGCAAAAGCTCCACCTTTTTTTTTCTCCCCTTCATGACTTATGTTAGAAAAAGGGCCAGCAAGAGTTGGCTGCATGAATATAGCCACTGCGAATATGCACCCTCAGACCTTTGCGTTTCTATGATGTTGAGGTGTTGGATTGCAAATGGTCTTGTGGTATACTTTTTTTTTTTTTAAGTGCCAGACAAGTTAACAAGGAAGAATGCTGAAATGTATAATGAAGGTTTTTTTTGTCTTATTTATTTGAAGTCTGTCATGGAACGGCCAGTGAGTGCATGTCAATGATGTCGTACTGTCGTTAAGAGACATGTAATTCTTTTGGATCGGTGAACTAAATTTATTTTTATGTTTTTATATGCAGAGTAGTGAATGAGACACTGGAAAGTATATCCATCGATCTTGGCTTTAGTGGCAATACTATGGCCGAAGGTAATAATATTTCCTCGACTTCTGTGTTCTTTAACTGTTATTAATCTGTCCTCCAGTTACCTTGGATTATCTCTTTTTTTTTGGTAGCCATAGAATGATTTTTCATAGTCATTGAGTTTGAGTTATCGGCCATCGCAACACGTAGAGGATGCGGCCTTTCTGCTTTAGAGGGAGTTTTCTGAAGATTGATTGGATTTGACTGAGCTGAATTTTCATTTTCCTGCAGGGTTGGTTGTCAGTACATGTTTAGGCGGTGCATTTATTGGATCTCTATTCAGTGGTTCAATTGCTGATTATTTTGGTCGAAAGAGGTCTTTTCAGCTCTGTGCACTGCCAATGATTGTTGGTGCTTCAATGAGGTGAGTGCAATAAATACCCCTTTTTCCTTGCTTGTTATTTAAGTCCTTTGTTTTGATGCCTAGTTCTGAGTTTGGAAAAGAAAAATAAATAAGTGTGACAGACTCTTTAGGAGTTATGGTATTGGCATATGTGATTCTGTGGAGAATTCATGTTTATTTATCTTCTGATGCAAGTGCTACGACTAGGCACAAAATGCAGCAATTGTCTTAATTGATCATCTGATCTTGCCTGGCCTGAAATGACGCTTGTGGCTAGTTTTAATATCATTGCTTTAATGTAATCTCCTTCCTATTTTTCGCTTTCAATGTATGTCTCTCCCCCGCTTGTCTCTCTCCCTCTGAGGGTTCCTGCAGTAATTTGATTTCCATAGTCAAGCTGCTCTTAGGTAATGTAATCTTGATGTTAGTATCAGTATGTAGTTTGTGCATAGTTCAGGACTTGAATTGCTAAGTAATTGTTATTTTCAATTCTGAATCTACCATTAACTGGGGCTTGGATGTGCAGCGCAACAACAAGTAGCGTGGCGGGTATGCTTCTTGGAAGGTTTCTTGTTGGAACTGGCATGGGACTTGGCCCATCAGTTGCAGCTCTCTATGTGGCTGAGGTATGTATGCTTTCTACTTTATTTACTGTATGGCTTAAAGCTTCTAGAGTTACAGAGCGTGTCTTTTTAATAACACGCAGGTTTCACCAGCACATGTAAGGGGTACATTTGGGAGCTTTACGCAAATTGCAACTTGCTTGGGACTTATGGCCTGCTTTTTAATTGGCATCCCTGCCAAGGAAACTAAGGGCTGGTAAGAAAATCTATAGATATCTTAGCCATACCCACTTTGTACTTTTGCTTCTTTTCACGAGCGGATTTGCTTCTGGATAATAGGATTATAGTCTAGTCTGCTTGTGTTGGCAGGTGGCGTGTTTGCTTCTGGATACCTGTGATTCCTGCTGCTGTGCTTGCTCTTTCAATGGAACTTTGTGCAGAGAGTCCACATTGGCTTTTCAAGGTTTGTTTTTTCATTAACACTTGATATTCAGTTCTTACTTTGATCTACTCCTATGGGTTCACTCTTGTTATTTGCAACTTCCTAAGCTAATCTGTTCTGTCATGCAAACCGTGGTTTTATAAGTCTGTATTCATTGTTGTTTTTCCTTTATGTAGTTGCATCGATAGTCTAAGACGTGGTATGTAAGTTGCATTTTGTAAGCCTTAGGTAATTCAGAATTTCAGATTATTAGGTATCCAGCTCTTAAAAATAAAATTCGTATATGGCTAAGTTGGATCTAAATGCAATTACTGACAACGCTTTGTTTGCGCAAGTTCATAGTTTGTTAAGTGAGCAATGTTTATGTCATTTTGCAATCTACAAGTTTCTCCTATGTTGGAAGTAGTTCTTTGTGGAAGCTGTTTTTGTTTTCTGTAATTAGTAGAGTGTTGATGCAAATGACACATTAGTTGCCAGTATTTCGCTTTCCTCAATCATACACAGTTTTAACTACCAATGATTTACCCCGTAAAGTACTGATACAAACTAATTTTAACTCCTTTAAATGGTTTACCTTTCACACCCTTGCATTTCAATGTTGAGGACTTTTCTCTATGCACTTTATTTTAAAAATCCTTCTCCCTTATGTAACACAGAAAGGAAGAAGTGTTGAAGCTGAAACGGAGTTTGAGAGGCTATTGGGAGGGTTGCATGTGAAAAGTGCGGTAGCTGAGTTGTCAAAGTCAGATAGAGGCGATGAGGTTGATGCGGTGAAGTATTCTGAGTTATTTTATGGTCGACATTTTAAGGGTAATTTCATTCACTTTGTCTGTGCTTTTTTTTTTTTTTTTTTCTTGTAAGAATCGTATTTTTCAAAGTTCATTTTATCGTCCCAAAATTTCATTCTTTGCTTCATTTTGCAGTGGTTTTCATTGGGTCTGCCCTCTTTGCTTTACAGCAGCTATCTGGTATAAATGCTGTGTTCTATTTCTCGTCCACTGTCTTTAAGAGTGCTGGAGTTCCATCAGAGACTGCAAACATGTGTGTTGCAATTGTAAACTTATCAGGTAAGACTCCACTTTCTTTGCTAGTTCCGTCCCTTCCTTCAGCTACCTACATTCTGCCCATTCCCTTCTTGTTATTGAGCTAGGATAAATTGAGCGGTTTCTGACATAAGTCAAGATAAGCATGCAAGTCATGTAAACTGCCCTCTTCCTAGCGACTTTTATTCTGGAATGGAACTGAAATTTCTGACGAATGTCTTCAGGATCATGCGTTGCGACGATACTAATGGATAAACTAGGCAGGAAGGTGCTTCTTCTGTTCAGCTTTTCAGGAATGGTAAGGCATTGATGTGAAGCTAGATGATTTTTAATGACACTAAGCCATACTACCTCATTCTAATCTCTTTGAAGACAGAAAGTGTTGTATGAGACGGTTTTAATGTGGTCATTTTTTTTATTAAAGTTGTCAGTTTTGTACATTGATGATATAATGTCACCACTTTTTCTCAATTGTATTTTCAAGTTAAAATAGACTGTTTTTTCAAATAAATTGTGTAGAACACAACCAATAGTTCTGTCAGCCTGAAGTCTGTGAAGAAATTATCAGCTTGTTGTTTGTAATCCGTGAAAATTATTGTAAAATTTCATGAAGTTGGGATTTCTCTGTGTTAGTTGTATCCACCAGGCGATAATTTATTTGAATGAATCGCTAAAAAGTATTTTCTGCAGACTTGTATGCCAATTTGGATGCTTTGCTGTATCATTTATGTGTTAAATTTGCCTTTCATGATAATTTTTATGATCTACTGGTTGTGTGCCTGTAGAACGTCGATTGATTTCCTTTTTCCTCACGCGGTTCTGTCCTTTTGACCATCAGCTGTATTTATTTGTCTTCAGGCTGCAGCATTATTGCTTGAAATAACTGCAGCAAGCTCTTTTGTATCACCTGGGACATCTGTGTACCTTTCGGTCGGAGGCGTGCTTCTGTGAGTACCCATTACTTGGAAACTATTAGTGTACTTTCATTAGCATAGGCTATGTTATGGCAATGGTAAAATATAAAGAAACCACGGTGTGTTCGAGACCCAGCGTGCATGGAGGAAATTTTATATCACAAGATAATATTTTTCTTGTTTCGAAGTCGGAATTATGAGAAATTTGGTATCAGGAAGTAAGCACATCTATAGGAATAAATAGAGTATGAGATCATCTGTCTCTGTAATTGTCACTGGTTTTCAGGGAGAATTCATGTCTCAATCGAACACATATTAGTCCAAGTTATTCCTTATTCTGTTTGGGGGTGTTGCTAGACTTGACTTCAGAAGAGGGGTGGGGGTAGGAATTGGTGAAGGAGAGAGAATAGGTATTTGGGGGGGGGGGGGGAGGGGGGGGGGGGGGAGATCA
>CAAKMY010043534.1:0-17883 GCA_901111285.1 Corrigiola litoralis | reverse complement strand
GATTGCGGAAGATTACTGAATTTTGTCTAAAATTGCCTAACTGGGGGAGGGGTGTTTGGGCGGGAAAAAAACTCACCAAATGTTGACACATAAGCAAAAATTATGTAAGCATGATGTCAGCGGTAGCTCTATTAGTATTATTATATAGATAGATAGATAGAATAGATAGAATAGATAGATAGCGGTTTCCTATGGGAAGAATTATTTTGGGAAAAAATTCCATTTCATGTAAAAATCATGTTTTTTGAGAAACAAAAGAGCGACCAGAGAACTGAGAAACCACGAACACATGACATCAGAATAAAATGAAGTCGAAAGACATCCTCCCTACACTCAGTGAAATCCCAGCACAAACATTAGCATTCATCAACTCTCAAAATTTCATCAACTCCATGAAAGACCATGCAAACCTTGAAGATCTATGCATGGCAGTCAATGCAAAACGGGCCCACATGCACAACCTCCATACAAGACTCTCAACCTTGTTAGTCTCCACTGTTTCTCATCATGTTCTCGTCAAATCTTCGCTTGAAGATTTCGCCTTTACTTTGGAGAATCTCAGCATCATTTCTTCACACTGTATGTTTCTAAAGATTGCTTCTTTATTGAGTGTTGCATTTTAAACTGTGACCCGTTTAAAGTTTTTTTTTATTGAGTTATGCATTTTTGAGTGTGACCCAAGTTTTGGTACTTGATAAAGTTTTTCATCTTTGGTTTGTTTGTAGATGGGAATAGGGAAGAAAGAAGGAAGATTGAGAAGGTTGTGGACCAGGATTTGGCTTGCATTGCTAGGGAGTTGCGCAGGATTGAGAGCCTTCGTCAGTATGCTGGTGAGTCACTTGTATTTATATTTTTTTTTTTTTTTTGGTGAAGGATATAGTATTGTTTATTTTGGGACTGTATAAACATTACCCCCAACGTTTTAAGAGAGGGTCCCACACAAGCGGGGGGTGAGGCGATTAGGAGCAAGCAAGGTTGACCCAATAGTTGGGACTTTAACCTGGCTGAGCTTGTCCCAGGTTCAAATCCTCATATCCCATTCCCCCGCAAACTGGGTAAGGGGTTGGTCGGGTGCAAGCAGTTTGAGGGGGGCCGACTAGTATTGACTATTTTTGGTTGTCACTAGCTTTTCCATTTGAATTAAGTAAAAAAAATTATTGAAGGGGCTGCCAAACGAACAGTAAAAAGATATTGGGTGATGGCGGGGCCGTGCCCTAGAGCAGCCCCCTTAAACCACCCCTTTCGGTAATAATTATGATAGAGAGGATGTGTCCAATTGACAATTGAGATGAAGTGCATTGACCAACTCCGGCGCCATTATAGTAGAAGGGCAGTGGGATTATGAGCCAATTTTGATATGGTCCATCATATTCCAAAACCAAAGAACTATGAAATATTGGCTCCATTGGACATAGATGGACATTTTAGCTTGGGTTTGTATTTGGAGAAATGGCTTATGTTTTCTGTTATGGTTTTCAATTTTCATACATTAGTTGTTATATGTGATGTGATTGTTTCTCTGTTGTTTGGTTAGCTTCTAGTCCTTACAAGAGTAACATAAGTTCTATCTTGCAGTTATTATAAGTTTATAACATGCCATTTGTAAGGTAGATCTATGTACTTTTTGTGAACTTTTTTGTCTGTGTTTTCTTGGAGACAACTTTTATAGTTTTATACTTACAGGCAGAGGTAAGGTTGTGTATATTAGGAAGAAGGTCGGTTTTTTTCTGGGTGGTTCACATACTGCTCAGTATAAACCCAACAAAATACCAAAGAAAACCAACTCATGTGTGTCACCCTGGGGTCATTAGTTGCTTTCTTATGGCTGGCTGGTTGAGTTCATAATTCATTGTAATCTGTTGCTGGAGTGTGTTGGTTGCTGAACGTGGAATATTAGTTATAAGTGTTTTGTTTTGGGATGGACATAATGTTTGTCCATAAAACTTGTGTGTTAGAAAATATGATCCATGCAAATTTCCTTTTGGCCCTTCTTTGGGTTTTCTGTGTCGCTTTTGTGGAATTGAGATTACGTGAGTGATGTTAGACGAACTGGTATTGATGTGTGAGGATAGTCGGACAATGATTGTGTGGCCGAGGCTTTTTGAGTTATTACTGTTGGAAACGAGCCTTGTAAAAGGTGCCAATTAGCTGGGTAGTTTGGATACACAATTCTATGTTTCTTCAGTAATCTCCCAAGTCCCAGTGAGAGATTTGTTGCAATGATATCTTCTGTCATTCAACGCAGATTCTTACTAGATTATTCAGGTATGACTGCATGAGGTTGTAGACTACAATTCCTTTGTAGTCTAATGCATGTATGTGAAGTTCACAATAATGTACATCACTAAATTTCATTGATTGATCTCAGAAATTTCAGAATGAAATCTCAGTGTACATTCCAATTTCTGTAAGATCTCACTTGATCAGCCGTCTTACATGGTTTGCAATGGAAGTAAAAGTCAAAAGAGTTCTAGAATGCCCTATATTCATTCACTTTATTTTGCCTTTATCTATTAGTCTTGTCTTGGTTATGTTCTATCCTGTCCCGTGGGTTTAACAGGTTATGCTAACTCTTGTTTGATGCATGCTGAAACTTAGTACTAACTGCTTTTATGTATCAGGGTTTGCTTTAAAGTTGGAAGTGCTGGTCGGGGATGTGGAGGATGAAGTATTATCTTCCTTGAATCAGCACACTGGACATGTATATCTAAGAACAGATCAGAGTTCATCAATCCCAGGAGTAATGTCCGACTTTGCTCTGTTCTCTATTATTTCATTCGTGTGCATGTCGACATGGATGATACATCTTGTATTGTGAAAAAGTAGGATAAATGTTACATAAAGTAAGAATCTGGGACCTCGGCAAATTAAAATACTGTTTTTTTGGAAGTGCAGGATTTTCATGCCAAGTTAGAAAATGTTCATAGGGCTGTGAAAGCTATCAGCAACATTGAGGAAGTTCTGCAGAAAATTCATCCTCAGTGGCTCAACCTTTCGAAGGCTGTTGATGCCAGAGTTGACAAAATTTTGGCTGTACTGAGGCATCAAGTCATTGCTGATCATCGCAGGCTTCTTGCCTCCCTAGGATGGCCACCCAAACACTTGACATCAAACATGCAAAATGAGGAGCCTGCAGGTATCCCCAATCCCCTAGTTCTCATGCAAGGAGATAATAAACAGAGCTATTCGCAAAGCTTCTTAGCTTTGTGTGCATTACAACGTGTGCAGTCACGGAGGGAAGAACGACAGCATTTTATGTTAGGGCAAAAGGAAGAAAATCTTGGGCTTTGGGCCATTGATGAGCTAGTGTCTCCAATAGCATCCAAGATTGAGCATCATTTGCTGAAGTGGGTAGATCAGCCTGAATTTATATTTGCTCTTGTTTTCAAAGTTACACATGACTTTATTGAAGGAGTGGATGATGTTTTGCAGCCTCTAATTGATAAGGCAAGGCTCGTTAGTTGTAGTGCGAAGGAAGCTTGGGCGTCTGCAATGGTTCTGTTTCTCTCAGGATTCTTGGCGAAAAAGGTTTTCCCAGTGCTTGCTGTAAGATACAGAGATAGAAGCACAAAATCAGATGCTGTTTCTTCCTGGCTTCACCTAATTGACAATATTGTCAGATTTGATAAACGTATGCAATCATTTATTAGCTCAGAAACATTACTTTTCTTGGGTGAGGCTGAGACCACCACAGCATTAGCAAGAGGCATGTCAGCATTGTCTTTATTTAGTGATAGGCCTGACTGGCTCCATATTTGGGCCAAGATAGAGCTCAAGGATGCACGGAATAAACTAAAAAACGAACTAAAGGATGAGAAAGCTTGGTTAGCTAGTATGAAACTCGGACCTGGGCTGAGGTTAGAGAGAGAAAGTGAGCAATACTGTCTTGCTACAGGAGAAGACCACAAAGCTCCAGTAGTTGCAGAGTTTGCCCTAAAGACAGCCTGGGAAATGATCCAACGGTGCCAGACTTTGCCAGGTACTGCAGGTCGTATACAGTATATCAGGGTTGCCCCTGCCAAGTTTCTTTGGCATTTCCTCAAACTTTTGGTTTCGAGGCATTCGAGCTCTGAAATTCCTGAATATGATTCTGAAGCAACTCTGGTCACTGTCTGTCAGTTGATCAATGCAGCCAGATTTTCTGAGTTTAGACTGCAAGAATGGAGCGATGATATAGACCTGTTGGAGCTGAGACTTGCTGAAACGGGGTCAAATAAGAATCCCAAAGATGATGATGCAGGTAACTTTTTTAGCAAGGAGGTTGAGAGGTTGATTGAGATGGAGACTAACTGGCTTATGGAGATAATCACACACATTCTTTACCGGTTTGAGAATCTCTCATTTTATTACTTTAATAATGTACAACAGTTTGAGCTTCCGCAATCAGCTCTTGATCAAGTAACTGAAAAGGATATGTTTATCTCTGATGATCTTGTTGAGGCACTGGATAACGTGAGAAGCCAGCTTCTGCTTATCAAGGAACATCTCAATTCTAAGGACTTCTTGGTTACATGGAGAAGTGTAGCTGAAGGACTCGACAATTTTGTATTTGGCAGCATTCTGTCTATCAATGTTCAGTTTTCGTTCAAGGGAGCCAAACAGTTTATAGCAGACATGCAAGGGTTGTTCCTTATTTTCAAGGCTTTCTCTTCCCGCCCAGAAGCCTTTTTTCCGTGTATCAGAGATGTTCTCGAGCTCTTAAAAATGGTTAAAGAGGAAGTGGAGGATTTGAAGTCCAATCTATTACTTAGTGCATATAGTTGCAATGGCTTATTGTCCCTTGGTATTTCGAGTTTATCCGTGGATCAAGCATTGAAAATCTTGGATAAAGTAAATATCTGATTCAGCATTTTGCTTCTTCGGTTATGCTTCCTTTTACCTCAGGAATTAGGATTCCGAATGTACTTGGAGGGTGCCAAGTAAATGTAGATGTACGACTAATGCATCAGTAGAAGAGGAAAATTCTTACGGTGATTTTTAGTGTGAAACTAGTCCTACTTCAATTGATTGTAGACCTGATCTAGTGGTATACTTTTTTGTAACAATAATGTTGATAAATTATGGCTTACACTTGAGTATGCATCCCGCACACAAATATATGTACGTAAAAAACAGTCAAGTGACTTTTATTATGAGTGTTTTCTAACATGAGTATTGAAGGTTCAATTTTATCTCAGATTTGTATGCTTTATTCATATAGAGCTCTTTTCATATAGAGATGACTTCAGTTTCATATCAAGTTGGGTAAAGTATAAAGTGATCAAAACCTCCTCGATCAAACCCGACTTATTTAAGTTGACATGTTAAGATTCTTAAAAAATTACTCTGTTGTACCAATAAGTAAAATGGATCGATAGCCCTTTATATAAACATGTTAATTTTGTGTCGGATTCGTGTCATGTCGCTTCTTATCAGCTGTGCTTTCAAGCAAAAGAATAAGGAAACGTAGCACAAAACGGGAACATAATTTCATATCAAAACGTAATATATGAAGTGCATTTTACGAATGAAATCATACATGAGACGGTTTTCATGTAATTTCATGTATATTAATGGTTGTACACATAATTATAAAGACTTAGACCTAGTCACAAATTGTGTTGTAAATAACTGCTTTTTATTAACATGGTACAAAATTTGAGCACTCAAAATTAGACGGTCTCGTACAAAAGTTACGAAATATATAGCAATTTTGACCTTCCTCTAAAATGGAAATTCACCATTCCTTATTTTTAGATCATTCTTGCCATAAACGGTTTTCAATGAACGTTTTCCGGATCATGACCTGCATTGTAGGTGATTATTGTTTACCCTTAACATACATTAAATACTCGTCTTCTCCTATCATGAGACCGTCTTAATTACGAGAAAAAGTTAAAAAGAACTTCAAACAAGTTGAATATTAAAAAAAAAAAGAGGGAAAAAGTATATAATGAAGGGAGTTTGAAATCTTGTACTAGTGAAACAAAAACTAAAGTGTATAGCTTCCGTGGCAATGGCGGCAAGAGGGAAAATTTGTGGGCACGAATCATTATCATGGGGCTCTCGAAGCGTCGATTGTTTCCATAAATTGGAACAAATTGGTGAAGGAACTTATGGGTATTTCCAATCACTTTATTTGATTTCCAGATATGTTTTTTTTGGATGTCTGGTACGGAATTGTGGGCTTTTGGTAAATATATGAATTTCGAGTAATTTACGAATGTTGGGAAAGTTTCGCGAGAGGGTGGGCATGAGTTTGGTAGCCGCGGGTGATACCAAATGATTTTCCAGGGATGGATTTGTGTTTTGGGTTATGGTGCATAGTTTATATGTTTATGTGAGATTTTGGGGTGGAAAAGGACCAAAAAAGGTGGGCATGTAGGGTTTGCTTCAGAGAATGGGGATACCCGAAATTCGAGTTATGACATGTTGGCCTGTGGGTATGGATAGATTTTGTAGAGTTGGAATTTCTTGCATGAGTTATTGTAGGAGTTTTGTTTTGATTTTTGGTGATTGAATTTTGTTGTGTGTAGTGGATTGAAAGAGGTGTAAAGTCATGGTTGATTGGTCTCGAAAACCTGATTATCGATGGTGGCCTCTTTTATGATGAATACTATGCTGGATTGAAGTAGGGGGGGGGGTTGGCTTTTGGAGTTTGATTTGCTGCCTGAATTTTGGTCGCGACTTTTGTTAAGATCTCACTACCCTTCTTGGTCAAATGTGTAGAAATTCTTGAGTTTCGTGTGATGTGATCCAAACTTATAAACTCGGACTTGAAAAGACTTGAAGAACTTGGAAAAAACTTGAAGAACTGTGTTGTTTGTAATCCCAATTTTTGTTTTTGTTTTCTTTTTGTTCTTTCTAAAAAAGCCTTATGTTTCTACCAATATCAATTTATTTCCATTGAAGCGTAAGATTCATATTTCTTTGGTTTTGGGATATAATGAACTAAATCAAAGTGACTCATAAATCCCTACGCCATTTTATAATGGAGTAGCATATGCTTAACGCACTTCATTTTGAGGGTCAATTGGGAACATCCTTTGCGTAATAGTTACATGGGTAAGCCTCCATACATCCGACCCCACCTACCTCGCTTGTGCGGGAGCCTAGGCATTGGGGTAATGAAATGATGTTATTTTTTTATTTTTCTACCAAAAGAGAAAAAAGAAGCTTAGCGGTTTGCTCCTCCTCTCCCCTCGTCCTCCGCATCTGTACTCCTATTGAGAATTATATATGGTCCTTTTTGGACATATATGAGATGCTTTGCTTATTTATTGCTTTGTTGTCCTAAAACCTTTTCATTTTTCTGTGTCTTGGGCAATCCGGTCTTTTGCAGGCCGGGCTAGTAGGAGAGGGGGGAGGCCGGGAGGGTAAGCTCAACCTTCTTCTAAGGGCTCGAGTGGAGATTTGAACCCTGTAACCTCACTAGGTCCAGATCTCACCATTTCATACACGAACCCTGGTCATCGTAATTTCTCATTAATGGAATCTTATGTAAATTTGAAGGGAAACTGAAAGTTTTTGTTTTTAATTTTAATTTTTATCTACTATCTGCCTTCACTGGTCAACACAAACCAGACATCAGCTATAGGACTGAAAACTACCCCATCTGACAATTTATTTTAGGGGTAGAACACTGAAATATATTAACTGTAAAATAGGTAGAGATTACCCAATCTGACATGGTCCAATGTGAATGCAATCGGATAGGTAGGTATATTTTTGGCTAGCTTTTGTTCGGAATGATCATATGTTATGAGATATTTGTTTGATGTGATAACCACGATGGCTTAGTATGTTTTTGGGCTGGCTTCAGTGTTACTGTCATCTGATCTGGAGATTCTGGACCAGTAATTTTCTACCATCAGTGCATTTATTTGTCATATGTATTCGGCTCTTTTGAGACCCGCAGTTGTAGAAATAGGGGTTGAAGAAGTCATTTGTGGCCGTAAGTTCAAAAGTCAATTATAGAACTGATTCTCTTGCAACGATTCTTGGGTATGAGAATTGGTGCCTTTATAGAGTTGTTCAGAATGTCAGACTGGATTTTTAGTTTTGCTTGCTAGTTAGCATGTATGTTTGGCGACAGTCAGTTAGCTTACACACTCACTCCATGAAGTAGAATCAACTTTGAGTTTGCTGGGTTGTTTTTCTTAATGCCTCTTATTTTTGATTTTACAGCACTGACATAAAATGTTGAATGTATTTGTGTGCCCTCTTTTTATTTGATGGTATAAAAAATGACAGAATGAACTAACAAAATTCTAGTTCTTGATCCTTCTTCCTGCAGGCAAGTATTCATGGCTAGAGAAATTGAAACTGGAGAAATTGTTGCTTTAAAGAAAATTAGAATGGACAATGAAAAAGAAGGGGTATGCATTCAGGCATCAGCAAATGCTATATTCTGTCAAGTGATACTCATTATTTATCGTACAAAGTATTTATCACCTTTTACTCTTTTTCCAGTTCCCCATCACTGCCATACGTGAGATTAAGATTTTGAAGAAGCTGCAGCATGATAATGTAATTAAACTAAAAGAGATCGTGACATCTACAGGTGGAATACATCAACTCTGTAACTGCTGTCAATTATGGTCCTCCTAAATGTTTGTTGTTAAGTTTTATGCCTTTGTGGCAGCTCAGGCATGTAAATATTCGGCCATAGTTTGTCTTTTCCTGATAATTCCTACTCCCTCCATTTTTACCAATTCTTTATTCTTTTCAAAATATGTGAGGGGAAATTTGAAAAGTGTAAAGAATTGGTAAAAATAGAGGGAGTATATTATTCTTCATTGTGGTTCTAGACTAAGTGGACCCCATTTGTTTCTGCAGATGCTAGTAAGTATAAAGGTGGCATCTACATGGTCTTTGAGTACATGGATCATGATTTATCTGGTCTTGCTGATCGTCCTGGGATGCGATTTTCCGTTCCTCAGATCAAGGTGCTACGACTAGTCTCCTGCTCAATCCTTAATGGACTGAATTTCGTATTATTGGTGAAATGGTCTTTTAAATGATTTCTTGTTTTTCTAAATGCAGTGTTACATGAGACAGCTTTTGACGGGACTCCACTATTGTCATGTAAATCAAGTACTACATCGTGATATCAAAGGTATACTGAAGCAGATCGTATTGATCTTTAGTCAGCTTACTGCATTCAGGATCCGACCTAATAATGTTCTGTTTCTTGTGTCAGGTTCAAACCTTCTTATAAACAATGAGGGGATCTTAAAGCTTGCAGATTTTGGTCTTGCCCGTTCATTTTCAAATGATCATAATGTGAATCTCACCAATCGTGTAATTACCCTGTGGTATAGGTATGTGGTCCATCTGATGGATGAAGATATTGGTTCGTCCGTATACCCTCTAGTTCTCCTTTTAAATTTTATTTCCTGATGCAAGGTTTGATCCATTGTTATTTGTGAGCAGGCCTCCTGAGTTGCTGCTTGGTAGCACGAAGTATGGCCCTGCTGTTGATATGTGGTCAGTTGGATGTATCTTAGCGGAACTTCTCCATGGCAAACCAATATTTCGTGGGAAGGATGAGGTGAATTAGATTCTATTGGAAAGCTGGATTGAGTCATGATATGCTCTCTGTAGAGTTCCATTAGTTGGTAAAATGGGGAGGGGGGGTCGATGAAGTGACGGTGGGAGGAGTAGGAGGAGGGCTGTAGGGTGGAGTTGAGTTTCCTTTGATTTTCTTCGGTACGTATTCGTCTGATTTTGAGATCAGTTGTAGATGTCGTATGATAAATGAGAATATGAAGGAATTGCTTATATATTCCATTCTTTGGGGTGGCCATTTCTTTTTATTTCTTTTTTGTGCGGGGTGTGTGGAGAGAAGTGCATTAGGCTGAGAAATGAAGTCCCTTCATTAAAGTCAGTAATTATCTGTTAAGAAAAATAGAACTAAGGGGGTGGTGTTCACAATATAGATGAGTATTACAACTTACAAGCCATTAACCGTTTAATCAGCTGAGGAACTCCCCCCTTATAAAGGTGAATGACGGAAATCCAACCAGCATGTTTAGTGAGTTTAAGCTCTTCTGTTTGGATGCCAGGGCCTTACATTCTAGTCTCATCGGATCTTGAGAACCAGCATTGCTTTTGTGGAAGTCATTATTATGATAACATTTAGTTCCGTTCTAAAGGGTTGCTTTGATTGCACTGTAGCAGTACAGATCAGTTTTGATGTATCATTATCTATATCCACAGTGCTGATGATTCATCAATGAAGTGCATGTGCAATGTATGCGCCAACTCTTTTCTGATTGGAGTCTGATTCCTTATTGAATATGTGAAGGAGTTTTTATTCTGAAATCTTACGTTTGTTACTGCTGCCGATCATCTCAAACTAAAAGTCATGAGATGCTTCCCTGAATTTCTTTCTTATCTACCAAGTGCTACTATGGAAGCCAATGGCCTCCTCAAGTGGCTGTGCAAATTATTTTTCCCTGTTGATGTAAAATCTTTCTTTTAATGAAAACCTATTATTTGAGAGAAAGTGGAAGCCTCGTTTTTGGCTTAAATTTCTGCAATTGTTTTCATCAGAATGGTTGCTCACTGGTCTTGGAAAATCTATAGAATATATTTCTTTCTTATCTTATACTTTTCTGCTCACCTGGGTGTATTTTTTGCCAGTTGATGGTGCAGATCTTGCTCATACACCAATCTTTGTCAAATCCTGAAACTTAACAGTATATTCTAAGTACCTTACTTACCTGCCTCTCTGTTCACGTATTGAAGAAAGCCGAGACTTGTTATTTTTCAGTATTGAATCATGGGGCCCTTAAGTTAAGAACTCAATTAACATTCGTCTACTTCTTATGGTGTTGCGTGTAGCTATTCACTACTGTAACTCTTGACTATAGCTGAAAAGAAGTCTTCTTGTAGATGTAAGGCTGGTTATATCCGTCTCTATGAGACAATCTGACTTGCGGAGCCTAATAATCTGAGGCTGCAATTCGATGTTTTGTTATTTGAGTTGGTTACTTTGACGGAACAACATTTGTAGATGTCCTGACATCCACAGGACATCCACATTAAATATACCACCCTCATGATAATGTCCTGATATGTAAATGAGAATACTCTGTTTTTTTGTTTATTATTTTTTATATTTGATCCTCTTGATGTCCGTCTGCTGGCCATCTGTAGTGTGGTTTGGTTTAGCTTTTTAAGGAATCTTAATTTATGAAATTCGCACTTTGCATCATCTTTAGTTCTCCGGTTGTGTGACCTAGGAGGAATGTGGGTCATCCTGTAGTCCTGTAGGCCTGTGCATTCTTACGGTATCAGTCTTATGAGAGCCTTGAATCCAAAGTTTGACTTCATCAGAGTTTGTTCCTATTTCACATCTTACTTGGTAGGGGTAGACTGGAATTGGTGGTGTGTATTCCTTCATACCAAGATGGCCCTGTTGCTTTATTCAAGGCGTGTTCCTGACTGCAGACTTGAGCATGAGTCTATTGCATGACAACTATACAAGCAGCAATTTTGTTGTTCTATGCTGTGTATCTCCTGACATGTTTGTGCCTTTCGCTCTAAACTACTATCTCTCTCTCTGATAATTGGAGCTGTGTATGCCTGTACTGCTAACAATTTGCTCCGTAGTTGGCATGCTGTCTCATCTTTCTCTGTTTTGTTATATTTGTAGCCGGAGCAAATAAATAAGATCTTTGAGCTGTGTGGAGTCCCAGGTGAATCCAACTGGCCAGGGGTTACAAACCTTCCCTGGTATAGCACATTTAAGCCAAACAGGCCAATTAAAAGGCATCTTCGCGAGTACTTCAGACAGTAAGTTGGGAAACCTCTATGTAAAGCACGAATGATTTTATTAAGCTGAAGAGTTTCTTGTTTGTTGTAGTTACTGTTTTTTCTTTTGGTAGCTTTGATCGTCATGCTCTGGAGTTGCTGGAAAGGATGCTGACTCTTGATCCAGCTCAGGTATCAAATGGCCTTCCTTTTTTTAAGCGTGATTTATGTTCATAATTCTATTGCTTGCAAAGGTTTTAGTTCAGTATTATTCATAATTTGTCGTATCCGTAAGTCTGAACTTTTAAAAATTTTGTGACAAGAAGATAATTAGTTTGCTTGGTTTCCTATTTGCTTCCCTGTTTCCATATGTGCATACAGAGAATCTCTGCCAAGGATGCACTTGATGCCGAATACTTCTGGACTGATCCATTGCCTTGTGATCCTAAGAGGTATCTCCCCTTCCTCCAAATTTTTCTTTTGAACCTAAATTTAATTCATACTATAGGAACGTAGTACAAGGTGATTATCTCATGCTAATTCTACTTCCTTAGCTAGTCCGATTCTTTGATGAACCAGTTTACCCAAATATGAAGCATCTCATGAATTTCAAACGAAGAAGAAACGTCAACAGCAAAAGCAACACGAGGAAGCAGCAAAACGTCAGAAACTTCAGCATCCACCTCCACACACTCGTCTTCCACCCATTCAGCAATCTGGTCAATCCCATGCTCAGATGCGGTCTGGGTCTAACCAGCCGATGCATGGCTCTCAAACTTCAGGTCTTGCTGGTGCCGGCCATCACTATTAAGCCTCGAGGATCTTCTGGAGGCCCAAACAGATATTCACAGAGTGGAAATCCCAGCGGGGGATATAATCACCCTAATAGTGCAAGTCAAGGCGGTGATAGAGGTTATGGCAATGGCCCTTACCCACCACAAGGACGTGGCCTGCCTTATCGTTCAAGTGGCACGCCAGGTACTGCGCCAAGGATTGGTGGAGACCGTGGTTATGCAGGTGCACAAAATTATCAGCAAGGTTCTGGTGCTGAACGGGGCTTGAACATGATGGGTGACAGCTGTAAACAGCAGTATGGTTGGCAGCAGTAATATTAAAATCCTGACTCCTGAAGTCGAGGTCAGTCGTGGTCGAATTTTTCTGAGGAAGTAATGGTGGGATTCTAATTAACTCAGCGTCCGCCAGCATGGAGAGCATCGAGGATTGTACTTGTAGAGACTATTCCAACACCGCTCAAGTTTAAGATGTGATGCACAATCATGCTATGCAAAAGGTTGATGATCTGTATCGACATTGTTGACAAGCTTTATATATGCCCTGCTGAGATTTGCGCAGCTGCCGTCATGGCAAGTGTCAATGGCTTCATTGTGCCAACCCGGTTTGTAAGATGTATCTAGTGACGAGAATGTGTAATGACCTTCCTTTTGTGAAAAAAAAGAATTTAACAGTTCATCTTGACTATCTCCAATTACTTTCTTATTTGTGTTGGCCCCTAATGGCATGTTTGGAAATTTGCCTACATTTCTGTGTAAATATCACAGAAGAGTTTATATTGCAGGTATAGAACAGGTTATTCGATTGAATAAAATATGGGAAATCCCATTTTCTTCATACGGGGATTTTGCCATCGCTATGATGTTGTGACCATTTAATTTTGTTCTGGGAAAAGAAGGGGATCGAATGTACTGGCTCGCCTTGAAGTAGTCTTTGGTATTACTAGTATGAATGTACTAAGTCTGTGACATCCGAATGCCCAGTTGAGATGTGCTATGGTTGCTTAATCCAATAGAATAACCTCTTCTATACGGGATCAATTGGATAATCAAGTTCATTAGCAGGAAACTGGACTTGGAATCCAAGAGGTCGAAATAAGTGAGAAGTGAACCTCCAAACTCTCACTGCATAGGTGCATTCAGAATTACAATTTCCCAGTATACCTTGTGGTGTATTGTACTATTAGGCTGTTTATAGACACAGAGCCTGCAAATTACGTTTTCAACTGAGAAACTCGGATTTTCACTCATGAGTTGGACAGTCAGGCAGTATCTAGAATAGGCGTCTGGTTCAACATAATGACTTGTCAAGTATTTCTTTTGTGAGTCTGATGCCTGTGGAGGAGAAGAAATGCACACTCTCAGAAGTCAAGCTTACTTATCGTTGGAAATTGGGATGATCAATTTCGTCACATCACTATCAGGATTAGAGTACCCATCTACTAAAGGTGGTTATTCAGATGAATTGCTCTCAAATCTAACGATCAAACTATCAAGATTAGAGTTACTTGGTGCATTTTCGGACCTGATTATTTTGTCGACATAAGGTACCAATAATGACAATATATCACCCATAAACTGAATTTTCTAGGATTCAAATTAAAATATATTGAGCCTTGAGCTAAAAATGGTTACATCTTTAACTTTATTAAGTAAACTGATCCAGCTTTATATAAAAAAAGAAAAACCTTTTTAACTTAGTGGTTGGGTTATTACATTATTATATTGAGGTCTAAGTTCTAACCCCACTGGGGGCTCTTGGGAGAAGGTTTCCCCCCATTGTCCCAAGAATCTGCCACATGCATATGTACAAAAGTCAGTCCAGCGCCCAACCATGTGAGGCTTTTCCTTTAACAATTTAAAAAAAAAAAACGTTTTTATGGAGGAGCAAGATTGGCCCAATGTTTGAAGTTTAACCTGCCTTCAAGTTGTCTTATATTCGAATCTCATGAAGAATGTCGCTCCAATGTTATAAATTGTCTAATATGATATGTATACTTTTTTTTCCAACTAACCATTATTTTGAAAATGTTAGTTGAATGTGTAAGGACAATTGAGATATAAACTGATTATCATTTTTTTTTGGTACAAATTGATTAAACATCATTGAGATACAAACCGATCAGCAAGGTCATCGCATGTTGATTATGATTTGTTTATTGATTGCATATTTAGACGACACGGTCAAACTCTAGACGACATCCTACCTCAGTTGGCATTAACCGAGATGGACTGAAGGACGAAGACTTAGACAAGTACGATACTCGTGTCAATTGTTCAATGGACACAAAGTCAGTATCAAGATGCTCGTGCACCTAGGAAAGGGAGCCACGACCAAGCACATGATGCAGATCTTCATGGTACCAGATGTTCCAACGACCTACAATGCCATCCTAGGCAACTCTAATCAGGAGGAAGCCGTGAGAATTTTTTCTATCTACCATTTATGTGTCTGCTTGTAAGTTGTAACAAGCCAAAGAAGTTGAATAACAGCCAAGGGGTATCGAGATCCTATTTCCCAACAGCCCGCAAGCAAGACAAGAGGAACTTTTGAGCACTAGGTCTAGTTGAGACAGACCAAATCAGGGGTCAAGTGTCATGGTCGTAGACCTAGACTAACCAGAGAGTTCCCTCGCCAAGAACAGCAAGGGACCTGCACTAGACATAGTTAAGGACTAAATAAAGAGGTATGTTATATAGATATAGGTGATGAAAAAAATAATGGGGATGTATATATAAACGTCTTCACCTGCCTTATACTCTCTCGATGGACATCTCTATTTGTGACAAGCGCTTAAATGTTGGTGTGTGAAGTTCGCTTCTACTTTGCGTGTATGTGGTTGTCGAGCAAGTCATTCAATACAATGCTTGTTTCACTAGATCAGAGATTATTACTGTTCTTGGTCAATTCTGACCAGGAAGCTTGATTGCTCAATAATAGCCAGCTGACATCTCCTTGGCCCCAAACCCTCCAACGGTCTAGGTCAGGAAGGAACAACCAGACTTCTCCCACACACCAGAAGGGACGTATGGTAACCAGAAAGTCGGTTGCAAGGTTATTACCGTTGTGAGAGTCCTACATTTTCTAAGTGAAAGGTTGAACCCGGGGAAGGTAATCCTCGACTAATCCGAGGAATCTTATCCACATGGTGGGTCCCTTATCCACTCTATATAAACCCTAAGGCCTCATTAGGCCAAAGGTATGCAACCTAACCCTACTTCACATTATTCTCACAACATTGCTTAGGTCATTGTGTGATAGAGCATCTATCACCTCCATCTTCTGACTTAAGCATCGGAGGGGGTTTCTCGGGCGACCCCCCTTCCCCCCCCCCCCCCCCGAGGTAGGTTTGTTGGTTCTTTCATGTAATCCGAAGGTGCAAGTCGTGGGTCAAAGGATAGTTCCCATTTCCGCGGAACAATTACTATGAGTGTTCTTGTTTATGTTGATAATTTGTTTATTCTCGGAAATAATATCGAGCATGCAAGCAATATTCTAGTAATTTTTTTGTTGCAAAATTGTCTTGGTAAATTGAAGTATATTCTTAGGATTGAAATAGCTCGCAATGCAATTGGGATATTCACTCAAGGTCTAGTAATCTTTTTTTTTTTTGGTTACATTCAAGGCCTAGTAATCTAGTGACATTCAATACACAACTTATTGCTACCAATGGTTGGTCAACCTTAGCTTAATAAGTAGCACTAAAAGGAAATGAAATTGGAGACAACATATAAGAATAGCCTAAGTACTTTGATTAATATGAATGTGATCGGAATGATAGTTTGATCTTATATATATGAATCTGTTTTATTTTCTTAGATTCCATAACCGATTCCGAACCCACCCACTCTCATAACTTTCGTTGACATGTAGGTATGGTAAATTGACATTATTTTGGAGCTATCTGTTAAATCAGAACTTAAACTTAGCATGTTCTTTCGACCACGACCCATTACTTTTTTTCTGTACTAAGGACCTAAACAATAATATCGTGAGTTAAATTAATTACGTGAGGTGGAAAACTAAAGTTAAGGACCTAAATTCTTAAAAGACCTAAACTTCTACAAAAACAAATATATATCCATAATGTTATCTTCAACTTTTCTTCATCCAATACAAATTATTTAGAGAAATTATTTAGAGAAACAGTCTAATTTTAGAACTAGACATGGTTAGTATTGGACTTATATTAGTCACTGGTCATTTTTTTTGTTAACACAATAATAAAATGACCATTTTAAGCAAAAATAGTACTGAACTGAACAGTAAAGATTTATAGAAAATTGGAAAGAAATGGAGAGCACTTGAAGGAATTGGAGAGAATTAGAGAAAACTGGAAGGAACTAGAGAGAATTGGAAAGGACTAGAGAGGACTGGAAGGAACCGGAAATGATTGGAAGGAACTAAAATGAGTTGAAAAATAGAAGGAATTAACTAAAAGAAATTGAAGATAATTGGAAGGAATTTAAGACAAATGAAAGAAAATGAAAGGAATTTGAGAGAAATGGAAGGAATTGGAAGCCACTAGAGAGAACTGGAGAAAACTCAAGAGAATTGAAAGGAACTTAAAAGAACTAGTATTTATAAGAAGAGGTTAGTGCCTTTGTGGCTTTGTAGCTATGGCCTGCTGGAGAAGGAAGTGGCATCGAAAGTACGAAATACTTTTTTTTTTTGGGTACTCAAGAGGGGCAACGCCCCAAATACTTTGATATTTAAGTTGGTGATGTGATAAAATTTTTGTTTCGTGAAAGATCGACAGGGCCTAAATCGCCCTCAATACCATACTTTCTGCTATTAAGGATATCATTACCTTAAAAGATCAAATATGTAGCTCATTTTACATCATTTTGATTAATACCCAAGTTCAATTTTTTCTTTTTAAGATTCAAACTGTATATGTTTTTCTTAATATGTAGCCTACTTGATAATACCCAAATGCTAATATGTTCTAAAAATAAATTAATGTCAATTCATAACATGTATTGATCACAAATAGGTCAATTCTATTAGTTGCTCTTTAGAATAATTGATATTAAAACAGAGGAAAGAAATGAAAGTACAATTATTTATAACCAAAGCATACGAGCTATTAATAAAAAGTAGATAATAAGATTAAATTAACTTTACAATCAAGATTAATTATATCTAGAATGATCAAGTAAGAAAGCCCTTTGCTGTCTTTTTTTTCTTTTCTTTTTTTTTTGACAACAGTCAAAACAAAAGCAATAAAGAACTAAACAAAGGAACTACGAGATGTGATCGCTGCTCTAGTAGAAACAGCCAGGTTGTGTGCTTCAGAAACAGATTATTATTAAGAAAAAGGAAAAATTAATAGGAATAATCCGAAGTTTG
>CAAKMY010043533.1:0-11079 GCA_901111285.1 Corrigiola litoralis | reverse complement strand
ATTGGTGGAAATAGAGGGAGTACTTTTTATAATTATATACTTTTGGTTATTAATTGTCCATATACCATCTCCACAAATGTAATGAAGAAAACAAGGGAATTCACTAGGACGGAGGAAGTATTAAACCATAACACTAGAGCTGATCATCGGTCGGGCTTTGGGCCGGGTTCGGGTTATTTCGGGCTTTTTTTGCACTTCATTTATGATTTTTATACTTAGCATAATTTTCATCTCGGCTGTCCATTTGAGGTGATTTTTTCTTAAAATCCACTTATTTTTTCGAGATCTACGCAATTATAGGAATAAAAATACAAAATTTTAATTATAAATATAAAGTTAATTTTCAGAATACTTTTCGCGTATTTTTTTGACCTTGTTACTTAAAAAAAGCTATAAATAAACAATAAGTCAAAATTTCGGACTTTAGGGGTCGGGCTTTTGTGCTTAAGTCTAGTCCAAACCCGGCCCGATTTCCGAGCCGGGCAAATTTGATCAGCTCTACTGATAACACTAACATTGGACTGGACGTGGAGTAGCTAGTACCAGTAGCAAAATTGTACCAACCAAAACAAAGAAGCATTGCCACGAAACAAAATTGAAAAGGAGAATAACACTCTCATCTCTCAATGCATGATGCATTGGCCAACAGAAATAACTACCAAAAATAATGCAATCAGATTAGAGTATGTGAATTCTGAAACTTAAAGGCATATTGATACTGTATTGGTGTAGCAAAGATGAAAGTATTATTGCTTAATTCTAATTATTATCAGAGCACTTTTTGTGGGATATCTAACAACAAGCTAACACTTCCACTTGATACCAACTTGCTAAAATGCTGTAAATTTCAGAAGAAAAATTCAAGGAAGAAATTTGGTGCATGTTATGTTAATGTAAGAGCAGCTGCTTCATCATCATCTCCTTCTCTTGGTGGGTCTGCTTCTGATTATTCTGGTAAAGCTTCCATTCTTTATGCTGTTCATTTCCTTTGATACAGTAAAGTTTTTCTACTTTTGCATTATAATGTAGTTAAGTTTGTTACTTTGGTATTATAGTTTAGTCAGAAAATGCCCATCAAAACAGAAAGAGTTAGAAGTGATTGGTGAGTAATTGGTGGTGCTTGGTGAAGTTTGGATGCTGGAAATGATTGCATTTTGATGATGGAAAGTTCTGTATTTCTGATGTCTTTTATTGCATGCAGAAAAGATTGGTCCATTTGATTGGTTGATGGTGTAATGTAGTGAGGTATTTTCCATCAAAAGAAAACAAAATATAAGTGATCAATGATGAGTGGCTGGAGTGTTGTGTTTGATGAAGGTTGGATGCTGAATTGGTGATCATTTAAGAGCAGATAGTTAGGCTTACTTTAGATATATTGGTTTAGGAGGGATTAGTAAGTTTGAGTTGTGAATTGCTGCTAGTTCTTTTTGGATTAGTGTTTTATTGAGTGTGGAATGGGAAATATGAGGCGCGTTTCTATGTTAGACAGTAAAGTTTTCTACTTTTGCATTATAATGTAGTAAGAAAATCCCCATCAATCAAAATGATTTTGAAGTGATGAATGAGTAATTGGTGAGCTTAACGAAGTTCTGTTGATGGAAAGTTCCATTTTTTCAGTTGTCTAGCTTCTAATGCATGCAGGAAAGTTTGGTCATTTGATTGCTTGACAATGTAATGTATTGAAAAACTCCCCATCAAAACAAAACAAGATGTACCTGATCGACATTGAGTAATTGGTAAAGCTTGGATGCTGAGTTGATGACTAATTATGTGCAGGCAGTAAGTTGGAGGATTATTTTGTTTATAATGGTTTGAGAGGGGATATTTGTGATCTCGGTTTTTTGTTAGTCTTGAATTTTTTTTTGTTTGTGGGATTATTGTACTTGATTGCTAAAGTGCATTCATAATTTTTTTTTTCATTTTAATGTGCTGAGTTTCTTTATGAATTGTTTAGCTAGAGAGGAATTGGTGGGGGGGGGGGGTGTCGTAATGACGCTTTGAACTCCACACAATTGCGTGGAAGGTCAGGAGGCATCCCGACTGGGGTAACCACATTCACTGATGAAATTATTGACTAGTAGGGGCTTACAGAAGTGCAATTTCCATAAGCCCTCTACAGTTATCCTGGAATCGCTACTATTTTTATTTTTTGGATCAGTGTTTTGGTGAGTGTGGAATGGGAACAAGAGGTGAGTTATTGGATTGTCTATGTTGAGATGTATTGATAAACAGATGGAACATGGGAGTGGTTTTTATGTGGAAATGATTGTTATTGTGGTTACTTGGGGTCTATATTCCGAAACAAAGTAATTGGAGCAATTCCTCACACACTTATATACATTATGACACCTCTACTAGGAGTAGATATTTGTAGAAATTCTTAGGGTTCTGTGGAAGTCTCAGATAGAAGCTGCATTTAACCCTTGATAATTGATTCATACACGTACTATTCATGACGAGAAGAAAGAGATCATAACTATTAATACTCAATAGAATAAGGAATGACAAACCGAGAGCATTTAAGTTCTGAATTTTTAGATAGATTATCTTTCAGTATCAGGTTCCCTCTCTTTCTTTTTGGCTCGGGGTGTTACTAGAATCCCTGTGCGTAGTGTTTAACAGGATGTAGGTCAGTACTGTTGGAGATATGAAAAGTTTGATAAATTAAAGATTGTTTATGTTTCTGCTTAAATTGCCAGAGCAACTGATTGGCGAAGGGATGAAGAAGAAACGGAGGAGTATTGCTGGCATAGATCAGGATGAGCTACTGGAACCAAGACAATTAGCTGACCCGGACAGCTGTTTCTGTGAGTTCAAAGGGGTGCATATACATTACAAATTGTGTGAAGACGAAGCAGAGACAACCACCATAGTACAGGAACAGAGTTCTTCTCAGATTGTTGACCAGAACAGAAAAATTGGTCTTCCATTGATTTTGTTACATGGATTTGGCGCCTCTACTTTTTCTTGGCATCGGGTTATGAAGCCTTTTGCAAAAACCATCGGCTCCAAAGTTCTAGCTTTTGATCGACCGGCATTTGGGTTGACATCAAGAGTTAGTCATAAAATACGTCCTCAGGCCAATGATGACACGGTGCCTCTCAATCCTTATTCTATGGCATTTTCTATGCTAGCCACTTTATACTTCATCGACTTCCTTGCAGCAAAGAAGGCTGTACTTGTGGGGTGTGTGCTTGCATTATATTACACTGTCATATTATGTGATTTAATAAAAAGTTCATTTCTTTTGTCTGACCTTTGGCAATTGATGATTGATATAAATTTGAAATCTGTACTTTATTGTGTTTCTTGGCCTCTTTGCTCTACATCAAAGTAGCTTTCTCCAACCCTTGGACATCTTAGATAAGACACTAAACTTGTACTGCTCAGGTTATAGAAGTTTTAGCAAAATGAAACAATCCTCTCAAAGGATGGTCTGACTCTCAACACCACAAGCCACACCTATGCAGATTTTAGGCCTCTGAGTCTGGTTATAGATGTTCCTTAACACTTGGTGTAAGTTGCGCTGTTAAGTGCTCTTTATGATCAGCTTGCTGATAACAACCACCTAGAAGAATACACTGATGTGGGGATATCCAAGAGGTAGATGGGCTGTCTTTACAGGATGAAATGGGGTTGAATCCCCCTAAAGGCTGCATTATCGGATCATACTGCTGTAAGAATGAAGGATATTTTATACTTACCTGTGTACAACAACCTCAACAGCCATCAAGTTTGGATTTCTTGGGGGTTGGCAGGAGGTCCAATATCCACAGTCCACCACCTAACTAGCATGGACTCTTTAAAATAATCAGAAAATCTATAGAAATGTAAATAAGCATGATTGAAGCTGTATAGAATAATTTCTTCATCCTCTTACTAAACTTCTTGATCCTTTTGGCCAGTGTCATTAATGTTTCCTCTCCTTTGCTGATGTCCTGGTACTAACAAGAATCTCTATGTTGATTTCAGGCATTCAGCTGGGGCTCTCACAGCTGTGGAAGCATATTTTGAGGCTCCTGACCGTGTTGCTGCGTTGATACTTGTGGCACCAGCAATTCTGGCCCCTCTTTCTACTGCCAAGGTTTCCAAGGAAAATCAGTTCGACAAAGAGAATCATATCGAACAGCGCAATTTAAATCAACATCAAACTCTATTTGTGAGGCTTGGACAGATTTTATCAAAGTTGTACGGATACATCATCACCACCATAATGCAAACATTGAGAGGGATGATGGACATGGCGAATTCCCTTTTCAAGAGAGCACTAGCCGCAGTCTTGCGTTCTGGCTTAGTTGTGACATTGGTAATAATTTTGCATAGCTCTTATCATTCTAATTCAATTGGTTATGGTTCTTAATCTTATAGGTTAGCTTGCTTTTCTGGAACAAACTAATGAAAAGTTCCTAAGACTATGCCTAGGAATTTCCAGGGACTTACTTCTCAAGCAACAATTAAATTCAATATGTCATGAAATTTATCAACTGCTCTTATTTTGCGGGACCAAAGAACCACAGGCTATCCCTCAGTCAACTAAAATTTGCTGCACAGATTACTCTGTCCTGGAAAATAGTAGAGCAAGATACACAAGAATGCAGATCCTTGTACATTTGAGTATTTGACAAGCAACCAATATATAGTTCCCCGTAATGTGCTGATCAATATAAAGATCCTTAGACAATAATTGCTTCCGTTACAATTTATACTGTTGACAGTTGAAAAAGCACTGTTTACTGATTCTTAGGATAACTTAGTGAATCCAATGGAAGTGAGTACTACCTGCCCTGCCTAGACAGCATTGCCAGCAACACTTGGTAGTTTATTTGAATTATCTCACGATCATGGTCTCATTATATGGATTCTTCTCAATGGGGGAAACAGCTAACCCATATGCATTTGGGCTGTATGGTTGATTGGTGGTTATTTTGTGAATCCAATGAAAGTGAGTACGATTTTCCCTGCTGAGACAGCTTTGCAAGCACCACTTTGTCAGGAAGTTGATTTGAATCATCTCAGGTGTTATTACATCGATTCTTTTCAATGCAGAAGTAGCTACCCATTTTCATTTTAGCTGAGTGGAATAATTACTAGCTGTATTTTTCTGTGTAAGCGGAGAATGACTGGATATGTTCATGTGGTGTTGTCTCTGTATAACAATATTAAGCATACATTTGAGGGATCTGAGGATGGTTTTGCAATTGTTTTTAGGTCAGGATGATCATCGACAAGTTTGGTATTGCTGCTGTTAAAAATGCTTGGTACGATGCAACTCAAGCTACCGACTATATTCTTCAAGGCTACACAAAGGTGATGTGTTTAACTTTGTTATTCCTTATTACCTTTCTTTCTGCTTTTGGTAAATAAAGTGCATAATGAAGAACTTACTGAAGTTCAGCATAATTTAGATACTCCTCTAACATGCAGCCATTAAGGACGAAAGATTGGGATAGGGCTCTTGTGGAATATACTGTGGCAGTGTTGACAGATACTGTAGCAAAATCAAGGCCGCCATTGGAGAAAAGACTCCACGAGATTGCATGTCCAGGTAATGAAGCGAACAGTTCTGTAATCCTCCTCCATATGTTGTCTGTAGACAAGTTGAATTCTTTCTAATCCGTATTTCAGCACTGTATAAGTGTCCTTAAATCTGAATTGCTAGAGGAGGGTTCAAGTAGAGCAAAGTACATAATCTTAAGACAAAATATGGTTTAGTTTCTTAATCACGAATCTTCCCTATCAATATATGATATTATCTCCATGAGTGAATGCCGATAATTTTTCTACCTTTAATTAACACCTTAAACATTGCAAAAGGTTAAGACTCCTGGTGAAAACTACCATATTAAGATAAGCGATAAGGATTGTTGGAGATTTATACCTTATAGAGTTATAGTTACTCTGGTTCGTCCAGTCATATTCATTTTAAGTGGACTAAAGTGTTCACAAATGTAGCTATCAGAATGAGCTATGGCTGTAGCTCCATTATTTTGTCAGGATAGATTCAATATCCATAAAAAACATATGGGTTATCAACATCAATGTAAAAAGTAAGTATACAGAAGTGTGATTTCTATCAATTGTAAAAATGTCAACCTTGAACGTTTACTGTGTCTTGTATTATGTATTATGTTTCTGGTGAGTGGTCTAATAACTAATTACACAAGTGTTGTTGTGATGGCAATCATATGATGAAATAAATGGTTGTATAATAATTGACATGCATGCTCTATTTTCGACTGTTAAATGTGGAACCTAGTAAAACTTATAGTAAAATGTATAACTGGACCACTGGGATCCCGATGACTGATATTTTTGAGTTTCTGAGTGATTTTCAGTTCTGATTATTACGGGTGACAGTGACCGACTTGTCCCTTCTTGGAATTCTGAGAGGCTTTCACGGGCGATCCCTGGATCCCAGCTTGAGATAATTAAGGATTGCGGCCATTTGCCACAGGAAGAAAAGCCGGACGAGCTTGTGTCTATTGTTTCAAGATTTCTGCAAAGGGTAGTTTCTAGTTCAGAAGAATCATGCTTGCAAGCGTGAGAGTCCTGTCTACTGTGTCACTGCATCGTGAACAGCTGTATACTTTTCCATTGATACCATTATTATCTCAAGTCATAAGTGCCCTTTGTAAAGAAATTCGCGATAGGGAGAGCCTGGTGACCTATTCGTATGCATCAGAAAACTATAGCTCATACACAAGTAGTACATGTATGGTTAATGGTGGAGCTGTAAAGTATATTCTAGAACTATATGTAGAATTGCCTCTTTAGCATACCCCACTAGAAGATATAGCTTATGACTCTGTATGAAGGCAAGTAGAAAACAAGTAATTATTGGATGTTTGGTATGAAAAAGGATGTTTGAGAGGCTGAAAAGAGACAAAATCGCCTTGATTTAGGAATGTGAATAATGCATGTTTTGGATTTGTCACATTTGCAATTTATATGACACCCATACAGTATCATTGCTCTATACAACTTGACCAAATTCACAGTCACGTACTGTTCCTTATCAGCATCATTAAGGATGTTATTAACACACTACAATTATTCGCATTGCAGAAACGTTGTTAGTCAGAAAGGGGGATCAGTAGCTATGGTAAAATTAGGATGTGACAGTCCTGCCGGAAGTTCAAATCCTGACATTAAACTATCTCCAATGATCACAGCACAGGACTTGATCCCAGCTTAAGATAATCAAGAATTGTGGCCATTTACCACAGGAAGAAAAGTCGGACGAGCTTGTGTCTATTGTTTCAGGATTTCTGCAAAGGGTACTTTCTGATGTAAAAGAATTATGCTTCCCAGCGTGAGCGTTCTGTCTCGTGTATCAGTGCATTGTAAGCTGCTGTATACTTTTTCATTGAGGCCATAATTAGACGTCAAGTCACAAGTGCCCTTTGAAAGCAATTTGTGAAAGGGAGAGCCTGGTGACCTACTCGTATGCATCAGAAAACCATGGCACATACACAAGTAGTAATGTTGGAGCTGTAAAGTAGTATATTCTGGAACTATATGTAGAATTGCCTCCTTAGCCTACCCCACTAGGAGTCGGACAATATAGCATGTGATTATGATTGAAGAAAAGTAGAAAACAATGTAGTTATTGGAAAATCAACTTTGGAGTCGATATCTTACAGTACATTTGGATGTTCGAAAGGCTGAAAAGAGACAAAAATCGCCTTGATTTAGGAATGTTAACTTTGCATGTTTGGATTTCTCACATTTTGCAGCTTATATGGCACTCAATCCGTAAAGTATCATTGCTCTATGTAACTTGACCGAATCCAGTCACTGATCTTAATCAACAGCAGTAAGGATGTTATTGATACAATTCCAATGTAGAAACGCTGCTAGTCAGAAAGGGGGATCAGTTGCTATGGCAAAACTAGGATGTGACAGTCCTGCCGGAAGTTCAAATCCTGACATTAAACCATCTCCGAAGATCACAGCACCAGCTGCTAGAGCTCCAGCACCCACACCCACTCCAAACCCGGGCCTGGCACCTCGTCCTGCTCCTGATGGTGGCATGTTTATATAAGATGTAGACGGGTTATTAGTCTGCGGAAGAAAAGTAGGCATGTAACCGACATTAGAAGGTGGCAGTGGTGGTGGTGGGGTGTGTGGCGGATGATAGCTGGTCCCTCTGGCTGGTGCATAACTTGGCCCTCGTATGGATGGGTTTGAATAGTTTCCTGGGTATGGCATAGGATGAGCGTATGGATACGCTGGAGCTGCTGGTGGACGAGGATTTCCTGGGAGGTCAAATGGTGGTTTAGCCCGTCCTCCTGGATAAGCTTGCATTGGCCCTGCATCTATTGCCAAATTGATGCTATTGCTATTATCCTTCAAGCTGAATCCCTCCTCACTTCCCACTGAAAAGACAATAATCACAAATTAACAAGGCATTTAAGTTGCTGCTGAAACACTGTAAATATAGTATGGTCCGACCTGACATTTTCGTAACTTATTAGTGAAACTTATAATGCAACATAAGATATGGATTGTGATAATTTTAATGAATCTAAGCTTGAAAATCTGAAGATCCAAGATTTGAAATTTGAGGTAGTGATGTTACTAGTAGTGCTTAATTTTCTATAATGTCTACCATTTTCTGCTCTTTTTGACCATATGTCTACCCTTTTCTACTACGGAGTATATTTCTACAACTTCTATAAATTTTGTTATAAAAGTTTCTACCCATGCTACTATATAAATAAAAAGCATCTGTCTATTGTATGTTCTAGAACACAAGAAGACTGTAATTTGCTTACCTAGAAATGAGTATGAGTCTGTTCCTTCCCTTTCTTCTAAGATCCTGAAAGAGACATCAATAAACCCTTGAGGTTTATTGGAGTTCTTCTTCCGCAACTGGAAGCTACCCAAATCTTTATTAGAGCTTTCAGAGTTCTTGCTGTGCTTAGCCAAGAACTCCTTCAAGAGGATAGTTGCAGTGCCCTGAAGTTTCTCTCTGAGAAAAAGAGGCTCCCTACTATAAACTTCAACATTTAGTGCCAACTCCAGGAAGTCTGATCCTGAGGTATCAATGACAGTTGTGAACTTGGTGTTCCACACAGGGTTTGTACTCCCAGAAGCATCAATCTTGGTGCAGTACTTGTTGTTGGGATCGATCCAACCAACGGCGTACCACTGAGGTTTCAAGAACGACGAACGGGGTAGCCCGCGAGCTGAAACTAGGCAGATTTCAATCCATGTCTTACCCTTTGAATTTGAGTCTATTTGGTTGTTCATTTTTCACTCATCTGCAAAAATAAAAGAGATGGAGCAGAAATCATTTGTTTTCTCCTATTGTGAGTGGAATTGGTAAAGTTGAGAAAAAGGACATAAAGTAAGGCGCCCTTAGATCATGTAGGGATAGGAGTATAAGTCTTTCTTGCTTTATTGACAAGGATATAGGAGTACTTGACTAATTGAGCATCGATACCAAGGAATAACATTCTTTACACTGTTTCCTGCTCTTCGCAGTAGCATCAAAAAACTTTCCTTAGTGGCTATCAGATGGGCAGAACATGAATAAAAAATCGGATATAGTTGATCTTCGCAGAAGAACGTAACTCGTCGTAAAAGGTATTCAAAGCTGACAAGTTCCAAGACATTAAGCAAATCAAACGTGAATGTATATAGTTATATACGCTTTCAACTGTATCTAAGACGATTACAGACTTTTGAAGGTGCCACTACAAGCAATTTTCAACCAGTTTTAGCAGGCACAAAGAATGGCCTGGTTTACAAACGTTTTAGCATGAGAGCAGAGAGGCATCCTCAGCTCATCTTATTTTATTTAGAAGGAAAATCGACTCATTTGAATAATTAGATGATTTGCCTTGATTACTAATATCATCAAATGAAATGATATACCAAGTACATGTCAAACTCGAGAATCCAACTAATTAACTAAAGCAATTTTCATGCGCAGCCTGCAGGGATCGTCAATTCATCATAGTCCATAATGTCGAAGGGTTCGTAATTCATATAGCAAAGAATTTCACTCTTACAAAAAGAATATAATACTTGTCCTATTGTCGATGGTAATAAAATCTGAATTTACAGTGTGCTGTCAAATGGTGCAAACCTAAATAGCACTTGATATCAACTTTGTGTACATGCCCATGGTTTGAGACTAGTATAATAAGCAGAAGTTCTAACTCCACTATAGATTGAACAAAAATTTCATAGGGAAACTAAACTCCTCGCAAGAATGTCATATTAGGAGTGGGTAAACAATTTAGTACTGTCTAGTGTCTAGTGCTGTTATAAAAATAAAGTACCGAAAGTCTTGAGAGAGATCGTCTTCTTTTCATCAAACATGTAGACGGAGTCATGCTAACCCAATAAATAGATATTATATCTCTGATTTGACTTGAGCTTGCAAAAAACTTTAGGTTGATTTAGTTAATTTGCACAGAACTCGTCTACTTCATAAAAATAGACGATATTTCATTAAAATGTGTAAAATAAAGATGGAAAATTATAACATAACTTACTATCTGTACCATTCCTAGAAGGTAAAACAAAGATTCCATTAATGGGTGAGCTAGGTGAGATTTTGCTTGAATTGGAGTGAGTCTTTTCTCTTCTTCACTTTATGCTGCTTCTCTCATCCTCCCATAGTCCCATTTCCTCTAATTTCAACCCTAGTTCAACAACACTTTCTTAATGGTTATGTGACAGCAAACACATCATTTTTATGCCTAGTCCATATATTTTGGTCATTTTTTATAACTATACTTTTAGTTGATAAATCATTGTTTAAAACCGTGGGGGGAGTAGAATTAGTTAATTACTCCATGAAGGCTGAATTTTTATACTCGGTAATACATGACTTTAGTCACAGTTTTTTTTTCTTTTTTGGTACAAATGACTTTTGTCAGAGTGAATTAAGATGGGATTTTCTCCTGTGTACCCTTGTACTATACACGAAAATCCAAAATACCCTTGTGTTTTTTCGACTAATCCAAAATACCCATGAGGTCGAAATTTTGACCCAAAATACTCTTATTATGGACGGACGTTAGCCTTTTCATTAGTTTCGTTAGGTTAGTTGTTTATAATGTT
>CAAKMY010043524.1:0-26552 GCA_901111285.1 Corrigiola litoralis | reverse complement strand
CGTGCAAAAGTGCAAACCTCAGGGGCACCACGTGAATTTTCCGAATATTAGTTCTAAATGGTACCTAATCCCGAATATGGATGGCAATAGGTAGGATCTGCACAAACAAATTCATATCCTTTTTCAAAGTTTGGATCCAAATCCGCTCTGATTCCTACGGATCCAGATTGAGCAGATCCAGATTCAGATCCAGATCCTACTTATTCAGGGGATCCGCGGGTCCAAAACGGACCCTTCTCCTTTTTCTTTTTAAAAGCTTTTCCAAATGATTTTAGCATAATACTAATTATTACAACAAAATCCACTAGTATCACAAAGTTAATTGGTGAAATTTGATAATAATATAGTTCAAAACAAAAATATAGAATAATCACACTCAATTTATACTAGTAAATGCTCGTAACGTCCTAAAATTTTAGCCCTTTAAACCCATTGTAAATAGCAAAAAAAGTAGAAACAACACAAAACAAAAATAGAATAACAAAAGCAGTAGCAAGTGTTTTTTTTTTGTCAAACTTTTTTTAAAATACATCTAAACGGACCTAGATAGATAGAGATATATAGATATAAATAAATAAATATAGATATAGATATAAATATAGATTGACCCTACTAAAAGTTGTGGGTTCAAACCCCAAATAGCAACATTTTAGTATTTTGACACCATACTCACAATTTTCTGGCTTAGCAGTGAGTAAGTGGACATTGATCGATGGAATCGGAGGTTCAGACGCTCTTATCAATGGTTCAGACTTTGAAACATCCAAGTTCTTCCTTGCCAAGAACCTAGTCCCGGGGGTAAAATTAAATGTGCATCTCAATTCTCAATGATGGAGGATTGGTAACAAGTTTTCCATCCCCAAGCTTAGCTCTATCAATGCCCCCCTTCCAATTATACGTACAACCTCTCTGAAAACCTGTTACTTTTCTCTGTCGAGCCATAGCCAAAGGTAGGGATGGAACCAGTACATAATAAAGAGAGCAAAGTAATAGATGTATATATATTCCATATATTGAAGTTAAAAAATATATTATATGAGATATAAAATTTTATGCCAATATGGCAAAAATATAGATTATTATAGGAATAAGATTAGGAGAATATTGGTATTAACCTAATAGAAATTATTCTCTAGATATAGCTTTATTGCAAGAGTGAGATAAATGATTAATACTGTGTTATAAAAATCATTGCATGTATTTGAAAAGATAATACTTCGTTTTAAAAATATCTTACGATAAACAACTACTACATTGTAATTTGTATAACGACTCTTGATATAGTATAATCAATAGCCCTAAATTCAATCCTTTTATATAGTTAATAATAGATTACCATAGTATGATTTACGATTCTACACCTATGATATGATATATTATATAATTTATATTATGTGAATTATATTATGTAGATTATGAAGAAGACTGAGAAATCTAATGTAGGGAACGCCGATTCATATTATGTATAAAAGTTAATCATAGCGTGATGATTCAAATTACTATAGTATGCTTTTTATCTTCCTTTTTTCGTTTTTTAATAACATTTTATACTAGTGAAATTTTTTGGGGAACCAATTGGTGGGGGCACTGCCCCTATGCCCCCCCTACTAAATCCGCCTATGGTCAAAGGCAACTCTGCTTATGAACATCACCTTTACTTGTTGTGAGCGTCACAATCCCATCAATGGCAAGAGGCAGAATTGTATCACTTCCTTAGATATATTGTCCACTTATGTAATATCCACTCTTAGGAGCGATATGAAGGCGGCACCACTGTCGTTGTCTGCCTCCGATCGGGATGGTCTCCTTAGTACAATATTGTGGACAAATAACAATTGGCAACGGACGAAGACATGGTCTCCTGCCCTAAGCTTGGGTTCCCATACACTGCCAAATATTGTCACCGGCCAACCTAAAAATACAACTTTCTTCACGGTTTCTCTATTTAGGCTATAGGACGATGCTAAGATTGATTCTTTCACCATCTGCCACAACAATACAACGGATTGGAGTTCAAACTACATTGGTACGAAGACCCTCGTAATTGGGCCAAGAACTCCGATATCTCACTTCTTGCGATTTCACGACATTGTCCACTACCGAGCTTCTCAGACTAAATGAAGAACATCGTGAACATGCCCAAACAATCCTCTTGTCAACTTTTATCCAGGCGGAAGCTAATCCATAATTCCATATGTGTATAATATGTATAATAATAAGTAATAGTTCCAAAATAAAACATATATACTATAAGTAATAACAAAAGCTTTGTGGTTTCGGTGAGTCTCTGTATGTTGTAATTAAGGTGTTGGGCTTTCCCCTACAAATAAGGGAATAATTGAATAATAATAATTATATACTTTGTAAGGCATGTTTCGTTTTGAATTACTTGTGCTATGCTTGGCAAAATAGACTTATAAAATAGTTGAAAACTGATAAGGCAACTGAAAACTCATAAGTTACCTAATTAGGTAGCTGAAATTTGAGACATGATAAGGTAACTGATTTGAATGGAAGTGTTTGGTACAATTGTTGAACAAGCAATTGATGACATGAAAAGACATGTTTATATTTGGAAATAATATTAATGATTTAATGAGTATATTTGTTATTTGGTAAAAAGCCCTGGGTAAAAAATGGAACAGGTTTATGACTAGTACCTCATTTTTTTTCTAAGCTATTTGGGTTAGCTTATTTTTGATAAGTTAAAATAGACATACAAGCTACTAAGAGAATGCTAAAAATCAAACACTTATGGTTTTGGTAAAATAAGTATTATTCAGTCAAACAAGTCGATAATAACTCATAAGCTACATGAAATGGCGTGCCAAAAGTAGCCTTGATTTAAGACATTGTGTTAATTCCTCAAATGGTTTGAAGTATTGTTACCCACATCGTGATAGAAGAGGTTCATTCACATAGTTGTATTCAGTGGCAGATTCAGGAATTCGGCATGGGGGTGCGGAATGTAAATCAAAGGAAAAATTTAAAATTATGTTTTGAATTACTGTAAGTTTTTTCTTTATATGGTGTGGGATTTGCAAGAGAGAGAGAGGTGGGTTGTTGTAGTGGAGGAAGGAAGATGTAGACCGTCTATTAGGAGAAATAGTGGTCACAATCGGGTATCATGGAACAAGGTGAAGTTAGAGAGAAGAGGATGGAAATTAGAAAATGAAAACAGTTGAATGTACAAAAGAGAGAACAAAAACTAAAACCAGTTTTCAGTTTTTAATAAACAAAAAACATGAAACCCACCACAATGCCGAACAAGCCCTGTTATAAGCGCGCAAGTCTCTTTGTTACTCCAGTCGTATTTGGTAATATCAGATACTCCGTATATAAATGTTGTTGCACTTGTCTAAATCGACTTTAGCTAATTTTGTGTATTTCATGATGTCTATTTGTGAAAATTCATTCAATGCGTACAGACATACTACGTCTCATTTGAAAATTTGCGTTTATTCAAATTTGTTTTCGTATACAATATGCAAATGCAAACTATCAAATTAGATAGAGTACTAGGAAAATCTATATCTATATAAAATCTACTAAAAGACGTTGTACGTACAAGAGCAAGTCGCATGCAGTGTCACATCATCAACATTCAAGACGTCACATCTAATAAAAAAAGTATCGAACATCTAATTCTCACTCTCGATGCTATAACTTTATATTGATAAACACGCTATATAAGTACAATGCAACACTACAAAAAAGTTAAACTATTCTCACAAAATAATCATGCTGATAAAAAAAATCTATTTTTGCACTAAACAAACCGCTAATCTTGAGAGAGACCGTCTACGTTTATAAAGTAGACTAAGCCATGCTGGCCCAATAAAGACATATAAATCTACAACTAATTTGGGCTTGTAGGGAGTTTAAAAAAATTTACCTAATAAAGAGTTGGTCTACTTTTATAATAAAAATACAATGTCTTTTCTAATAATTTATGCTAAACCAATACTACTAACATTCCGCGCATCGTACGCACAAAAAACAACGTAGTTTTAATTTTAGAGAGAGTTTTGTTGACCTAACAAAGGGATATATATACTCGATTTGACAATTTGTCAAGAACGAGTTTTTTTTCATAAAATTAGACGGTCTTTCCTAAACTCTACTTGTTAAACTTGTTCGACTCACAAAACTCCTAACTAACCAAGGTCACTATTTATCACTATTATCAGGTAATTTTTGTTAATGTGAACAATAAAAAAATTGCAATTATATTATTTTCTAACAATTAATTGGTATCAATCGAATATTGTGATTTAGGGTTTCGGAGGAGCAGATAAATTCCAGTTTATTCCGTCGAAATTGAAGCTAATTATGGTGAGTTTTTTTTCCTTTTTTATTTGTAATTTGTTTCGAAATCGAATTCTTAATTGATGATGAATCGATTCTAATTTTATTGTGAAGTTTACCATGCTTAATTTAGTCATATATATAAGTTATGCAATATGTGACTTAACAATTGGCTTGAATGAGTGTGATTTAATCGCTGTTTTGTTCGTAAACCGAAGCTAATAATCGGTAGTTATAGTAATTGAAGTGCATTGATGGTGTAAGTTATAGTCCCGTGATCGGTTAGTTGGCACCTGATACTGTGGCTATTGTCGAAGAATCTTGCTGGATAAAAACCCTAGTTGGTGGAAATTGTCGCGTTTGTGTTTTCGTTAGATTTTTCTTCCCGAGATTGTGATTACTCGGTTTGGTGAGTAATTGGCACCAAGTAGTTTTGTTGATAGGAGTTGGTGATTGTGTATATGCCACCTTGTGTAAAAAGAGAGAACTGAAGTTGAAGTGCATTGATTGTGCAACTTATAGTCCCGTGATTGACGAGTTGGCACCCGATACTGTGTTGATGAAGAAAGTTAGTTTGTGATGTGAATGTCTCGCCCTAGCTAGTGAAATTTGTCAGCTCGTTTGGATTTTCGTTATGTCTAGAGATTGTGATTCCGTGGGTTGGTGATTTAGGCTTGTTTTACGCTTTGTGCGCTAAGTAGGTATGTTGATAGGAGTTGGTGATTGTGTATACGCTACCTTGCTTAACATGAGAGTGCTGGCTCGCTATTTTGCTGCGACACTTTGCTTTGTCCTTGTTCCCTTCTAGGTTGATATGGGGTTCCGATATAGTTGCACCTGAATCAATGGTAGGGAGAACTCTCTAGGTTGGAGTTGTGGGGCCTATGTGTACGAATACGTCCTTGCCTAATGGTATGTTCGAATACACGAGGCGTTTTAGCTGGATGGCAGTAGCGTAGTGTTTAATGGTAAAGTTGTTTGCTTTTTTCCACAAGAGATTTATGTTAGAAAGTGCCCTTTTGCTCAGTAATTGCTTTAGGATGCATTTTATCATGGCCTAAGTTGTAGTTACTAGGTTTTATGCTTGATTTTGTCCTTGCTGTTCTTCCTGTCATAATGGTCCTTTTTTTTTCCAGTAAAATGAACTTATTCGTGTATGTTTTTGTTTCAGGCGACCCTGGCTGATTCCTTCTTGGCTGATCTTGATGAATTATCAGACAACGAAGCTGAAGATTTGGTGAGGACCCCAAACCTTTTGATATCTACTTTGTACTATTGATGTATGCTGTTATATCTATGGAGGAGGCTTAGATAATTAAGTATTAGCTGACAATATAATTTACTTTATACTACAATGTGAGGATGGCACCAAAGAAAAACTTCTATATCTAGTTGAATAAATCTGATTTGTCATATGTTTGTCTCTGATGCAGAGTCATGAAGATGCTGATTTAGAGAAGATGGAAGAGGATATTGATGGAGAGTTGGCGGATATAGAATCCCTTAACTATGATGATCTTGATAATGTTTCAAAACTGCAAAAGTCACAACGGTACAGTGACATAATGCAGGTTAGTTTATGGGCCTATTATTGACTAGTATGTCATATAAATATTCCATGAGCATGTTACAATTTGTTGACATAGTGTTTTCTTTGCATATAGTGTTCTTGTTGGATTGCATAATTTTCTTTCATCACTTGTTAGAAATACATTAAGTTGCATATTTTTTTATAGTTCCACTTCAGCTGTTAATAATGCTGGCTGGAGGTGCTCCGATTTAATCTTCCCTTTCCAGCTTCTTTTTAATGTTGCACTGTCATGAGTAATTTACTTTTAAACTTGCAGAAAGTCGAAGAAGCATTGGAAAAGGGTACTGAGATTCCTGACCATGGAATTGTTCTGGAAGATGATCCTGAATATCAGCTGATTGTTGACTGCAATGCATTGTCTGTGGATATTGAAAATGAGATTATTATTATCCATAATTTCATCCGTGAGAAGTACCGCTTAAAATTTCCAGAGCTTGAGTCCCTTGTTCATCACCCTATCGACTATGCTCGTGTTGTAAAGAGGATTGGTAATGAAACAGACTTGACCCTTGTTGATCTAGAAGGGTTTCTGCCTTCTGCTATCATTATGGTTGTTTCAGTGACTGCTTCCACCACCAGCGGCAAGCCACTCCCTGAGGATGTTTTGCAGAAGACTATTGAGGCATGTGATCGTGCACTTGACCTTGATTCAGCTAGGAAAAAGGTCCTTGATTTTGTCGAAAGCAGAATGGTGTATATTGCCCCAAATCTTTCAGCTATTGTTGGAAGTGCTGTTGCAGCAAAACTTATGGGGACTGCTGGAGGTTTGTCTTCATTAGCTAAGATGCCAGCATGCAATGTTCAAGTTCTGGGGGCCAAAAGGAAGAATCTTGCAGGATTTTCCAGTGCAAGTTCTCAATTGCATGTTGGCTATCTTGACCAGACAGAGTTATTCCAGAGTACACCCCCTGCTTTGAAACCACGTGCGTGCCGTGTTTTGGCTGCAAAGGCTACCCTTGCAGCCCGTGTAGATTCTACGAGGGGAGATCCAACTGGAAAGAATGGGAGGAGTTTACGGGAAGAGATCCGTAAGAAGATCGAGAAGTGGCAAGAGCCACCACCTCCTAAAATCCCAAAACCTCTACCGGTGCCTGATTCAGAACCTAAAAAGAAAAGAGGTGGACGGAGATTAAGGAAGATGAAGGAGAGGTTGGGCCAGCTCTTGCTCTGTTCATGTTTTAGGGCTACTGTAGCTGTTTCTTTTTCCATGAATTGTGTTATATAGATAATGCTTGATATTTTGTTCACTAACTTTTTCCCTTCACAGGTATGCAGTTACGGACATGAGAAAGTTGGCAAATAGGATGCAATTTGGAGTGCCTGAGGAGAGTTCTCTAGGTAATGTCCCTCTTCCCCTTTATATTGTCATGCTTTACAACGTTTTTTTGGAGCCCTTCCTGTGTACACGCAATTTCAGGAAATTCTGGTATTGTTGAATTAGAAAGCTGGCATGAGTGACATTTTCTTTTACTTTACTTTGAGATGTTTCTTTGCTTAAAATACTAGCATGAGTGACATTTTCTTTTACTTTACTTTAGGTGATGGGTTGGGAGAAGGATATGGTATGCTTGGTCAAGCTGGAAGTGGTAAATTGCGGATGTCTACAGGTCCCAGCAAGCTTTCTGTAAAAGTTGCTAAGAAGTGAGTTTTCTGCTGCTTTCTTCTTGAGTCCACATTCCGCACCCTCCTTGAAGTCAGTTGATTACTTGGATTATGCGTCTGTCATCCAGTAATATTATCTTTATTGCTCTTAACAGATCTAAGGAGAGGCGGTATGGAAGCAGTGGCATTGCCTCAGGTTTAACTTCAAGTTTGGCATTTACCCCTGTTCAGGTTCGTACCAGTCACCTTTTGCGTGTCCATATTTTTTGTTTACATTGCATTTTTCTGGCTTATAACACAGGGTCTCAAAAGTCCTCAATTTATTTTCTGTTAGTGAACATAGTTGTAGAACATTGATGTCCTTGACAGAGTCCTGAGGAATGAAGGCGAACTTGACTTATTACTAATGTTTATTGGACTGGAGAAGACTAGATTATAAGTTATTCTGCTATAAACTATGTTACAGTTCACAGTCCTCCACTCACTTTCATTAGGTTGTCCTTATTTCACTGTTTGCATCGTAGAGATGGGTGAAGGTAAAAAAAGGTATTAGGTCTTGTTACAATGGTTTCCTTAGTGCCTTTGTATATACCCGCTGAATGGTTTTTCTGCTGGTCGTCCTCATATTTTAATTTCATTGGATTGTTGATTCCCTAGCCACCTAAGCTTTTTCTTATGAGTGCGTAGGGGTGGTTGATTTTGGGTATCTGATAGCAGGACCTAGGTTTTGCTTTATCAGTATGGTTTCATGCTTGGTATGTGAGGACCGTGAGGTTACAACAACTATGTGACTCAAAGGCCGCCCACATTACATGTCATTTGTTGCTTATGTTTGTTTCCTTGGGAGCATGGTGTCTATTTGGGTTGGTTTCTATTTACAGTGTGTTTTGATAAGCAATATGGAGGGAAAGGGAGGGGAGGGGAAGGGGTTGTGAGAGAAAAGTTCACCATTTGGATTAGAAAGGAAGAGGAGGTAAGGGGAGAGGGAAAGATAGGTACTTGAAAGGGAAGGAGAGAGAATAGAAGGAAGAATGAAAAAGCCCCCTCCCCCCCTCTTTTTGTCTATGGTGTGAACAGTAAAACAAGTATCTGAGTGTATATGTGTGGTTTATTTTTTATCAAGCTTTGATGTACAAGCATATTTTTTTTTTTTTTTTTTAAATGAATGAGGTTTGATCTTGGTCATGAACATAGTTTATTCCGTGTTTAACTTGCTTTAGAGTAATGCCCAGAAATCATGGCAAGTGTGGCTGATAGAGTACACTTTTAGGAGAACATTTTACACAATAATAACTACGCCATCGTAATATTACAAGGCGCAGGTAGTTATAAAAAGATCATGTTTACGACCTTGGTTTGCTTGTTAAACAAGCTTCAATTTTTTTACTTTATGTTTGTAACCTGATTGAAATGAGCTTTTACTGAAGCTCGTTGGCTAGTGAGCTGTTTATAGTGTATCTATTCATTTATAGCTGTTAAGCTATGTGAAATACATATTTCATCTATCATAATAATCATGTGACAGAATTTTACCCCAGTTCTGGAGTTTAACAAAATTAAGGCCTTTGAACTGACTCTCATTCGACTGATGGTCGTTGGCTCATGAGTTGTTTGTGGGATTTATACTGGGTGGTTGTACTTGTTGGGTGGTGGAGGGGGGAACTTTATGAATGACGCATTGCTGTTACGAGTATGACAGTCATGGTTACTCCAGTTACATTTTTTGGGTTAAACATATGTGTAGCATTTGTGCATAGTGATATTTTGAGTTCTGCTTGCTCATGTCTGGTTTGTTATTCTTTTCTGCAGGGCATTGAACTTTCGAACCCACAGGCTCTTGCACATCAACTTGGCAGTGGAACACAGAGCACATATTTTTCTGAAACAGGCACATTTTCAAAAATCAAGAGTAATCTGGGTAGAATGTGAGCTTCCTCGGATATTCAAATGTTGAGTTGCTGCGTCATGTCTCAACTCTCAAGTGAAGGAAATCCGTGGAGATATTTTCGCCATGTAAATACTTGTAATAAACTCTGCTGTTGTTTTCAGTTAGTTTATTTTCTGCCGTATTCAGAAAGTCTGTAGATTTTGTTCAGGCTGAAACAATTCTTTATTTCTCAATCTGCTGCCAGAAAACCTCCTGTTTGACTTCCTACTGTGGTGCAACATACTTCTTGATTTATGGCTGTCGCAAGAAGAATCATATAGGTCAGGTTTGCAAAAGTTTGGTTTCAGTTAGTTTATTTTCTACCGTATTCAGAAAGTCGGTATATTTTGTTCAGGCTGAAACAATTCTTTACGTCTCAATCTGCTGCCAGAAAACCTCCTGTTTGATTTCCTACTGTGGTGCAACATACTTTTTTATTTATGGCTGTCGCAAGAAGAATCATATAGCAGGTTTGCAAAAGTTCGTATGGTTGGCTTGTAAAACTGCTGTTTAATTTTCCAGCTATTAATTACTTGGTTCTTCAGAGGGCGAAAAGGCACAAGGATATACAGCTGTTGAAAGTAGTTCATGTCTCTATCGTTATTTGTTATTGATGAAACCTCGAATTGGGTTAGCCCTTGTTTTTTTTAGGGTCCATATTAAAGTAGTTTGTGACTTTCGAATTGGGTGAGGCTCCCAATCTGTTTTTAATCTGTTGAATCATTACCAAGTTTAATTTTAAGACCGTTGCTTTTAATAATTTCTACATGAAGGATAATCTTCATTTATTTTGGTCCAGGCTATAGCCTATGCCCTATAGATGGGGCATTTTTTTTTTTTTATTATTACTTTCTATTAGCTGCTAGACGAGAAGCATATAGGGACACAAATTATTGGGGGAGAGCTTGTTGCATGCTAAATAAGCACAAGCTCCTTGAAAGCCCAAGCTAAAACGAAGTTATATTGCTTTTATTGGGGGACTAACATGGGTTCCATCTAATTTTACTCCCCCAAGACCAACTAGTAGGGTAATAACGGGAATCGACAGTCAAAGCATTTCACCTTAGTTCTAGATTATTTTCCTCTGAGGTGAGTTCACCTAAATTTTTTGAAGTTACCATCAATTATCTAGGAATTCTTTTTCGAGGGAATGAGGGGGAAAACAGAAGGATATTATAGCTAGTAATCAAGAGTCCTACAAACCAGAGCCAAAACAAATATTCCCAAAACCAGCAAGGGTTTTACAGCATAAACGAACTTCATCCTGATAGTGGCAGAAGTATGAACTTACAGCAAAAAAGACAGAGGAAGCTAAAGCTAAAACTACACCATGCGCAGGCTTTTGAGATCACATTCATAAGCGATTTTGGCGCGTTCAGGGATATTTCTATGAACTGCCCCCAGCAGTTGTCATTGTCCAAAGCAAGGTTAGCAATAATGTGTGCCAGTGCATTCGCTTCTCGTCTAGTAACTGAATTATATCAGCAAAAAAATTAGCCATGGCATGATTCTTCTGCAGCTCCGGATTGTGCAACATAGTCTTCACCGCCAAAGCATATATATTAAACTCTAGTGAGTGAAGTTATTATCACAGCCAATTTTCAGCCCTTCCTTGATCGCCATGAGCTCAGCCGCAAAAGGGGAAGGCGCCAAACATTTGAAAGAAAAACCCAACTTCTGTTGGCCCTTGTCTGATTAGAAAACTCCTCCACACGCAGCCCGGTGTGTCTTAAACCAGGCCCCATCCATGTTGAGCTTAACAAACCCTTTTTGGTGGTTGTTTCCAACTGATAATCTTGGTCCGGGCAATGATTTTTACACTCCCCCATTTGTGCTCTCACATGAAAGGGGTGAGTGGGAGTGTAAAAATAAAAAGGGGGAGTGTAAAAATCAGTTTCCTCTTGGTCCTGAGCTAGTTAATGTTCGGGTCAGCTAAAACATGATTAAAAACTGACCCTGATGAAACACCACATTGTTTCTAGCAATCAAAAGATGCCAAAGACTAAATTTATTGACTATATAAAAATTTAAGGTCATAATAAAGAATAGGGTAAAAATTGGGGATTCGAAATAGTTGATGGCAACCCCCTTTCTTTTTCCCCTCTCAAAACAAGGAGGGGCAGTTCGGTCCTTTTGGTAGTCAAATGAAGAGTAAATGGGTATATTCATATTTCATAAGTCATCTCACCAAAAGTTTTGATGAGACTGTCTCATTTTGCTTTTTCTTAAAAGGTCTCAAAAATACAATAATTTTCCTACGTGCCGCTTTATAATACACTGAAAAGTCATTTCTTTATCTAAATTTATCTATCTATCTCAACTATATTCACTAAAAGGCGTTGCTTGCCCTAGAGCTTGCCAAATGAGACAATGACATAGAAGCTATAAACAGCCACGTAGGACAATGACAAGGAAAAACAATACATTCGGTGAATATGAACAATACAATAATACATTCGGTGAATATGAACAATACATTCGGTGAATATATACACTTGATGAGTATTTTATAGTACTTGGTGAATAAGAATGTTATAATTGGTGAAGATGAATTATGAGCCCTTTCTCTACCTCAAAGTAATGTTTTTACTTTGTTGTTTGACGGTGAAACGAGGTATTTAAGAAACTTTGACCGTAAATTCATGATGATACATAAAGATTTATAACTCAACGATTACATATTTATATTTGTTTTTATAAATTCTTTCACAAAAGTATGAAACTTACTAATAAAAATTAATATATGAATAGAAAATACAATGGTCGATGCATCATATTGGTAACCTTGGAAAATAAAGAGAGTAAGAACCTTACTTCGGGTTAGAGGGAACATGTAGCCAAGTATGCTGGAAGCCTGGAAATGACTGGAATCGAGGGTCAAACAAGTTCTCAAAAGTCGGATACTACACAGTCTACGTCGTGGATGGAATTAGATGAAATTTGAAAGTGACATGGGGGAAACTTAAGGACAAACCATCCTAATCAAACAAGTTAGTGCTCTCAATGATTGAGAGGCATTTGGGGCAACGTTAACCAGGCCCAGTTGATTTTCATTTGTTTAGTGCTTCTCTATGCCTTTTCCTGGACTTCCTGAATGTGTAAGGCTGGCGAAACAAAGAGCTCATCAACGGAAGAGATTAGTTCCATTTGATTACTTGTTCGACCAATGTCTATGCAGCAACATAGTCTCTTTTCTAGTGTTTTGATATGGTCATATAAAAAACATACTCTATGATATGCTACCAAACTACAGTCTGGCATTAAACTAAATTGAATCATAGGAGTTGGGACGTTTTCTAATCATCATGAACTTTTTGTATTAATTCTTTGACAAGATCTCCATATTTTCCCCGCTGGAGCTGCCTATAGTACGAGAAACAAATATGACGATTCGAACTTAGGACAACTCCAGATATGTTGGAGACTTAACCACTCGGACTAGAATTCCACAGACACAATAGGAATTCTCAGTTTCTTCTCACTTCTTAGCAATGAGATAGTATATTGGACAAGTGATCTCATTTTAGTTATGTGGACTTAAGCATAGTGATGAAATCCTTACTACGTTATAACTAATCAACCTCCTTAGTATACTACGTTAAAACTAATCAACGTCAATTTGATCCGGGTTTCTCTCTCAACTAGTTTATGAGCTGGTATTAAAGCAACGTAGGTATGAGATTGACATTATCTTCTTGGGTCATGATTGCAACCAAGGGCCAATGAAATGGAGTCAACTTCTTTGGAAAAGACAACCCTGTTTTTTTTAGTTGTAATAGAAAATAATTGATCCGTGGTGTTATCCACTTTACTGTACTTAGGAGTATTTAGTACTATGAATGTATGTCACGGTTAGCAAGGAGAAATTATTGACTGTAGCATGTGATTATGATATGGTGTCCCCTTCATCTACGATCGTGGGATAGAAATCTAATCCAATATGTTTAATGTTCAGTGGCATAGCTTAATGTTGTATCCATGAATATTTTAATGGAGCTAGCTAGATAAAGTAAAAGTGGGCATTAGTTAAATAGATAAAGTAAAAGTGGGCATTAGTTAGATATATGTTGTTACTAACTATAAGTTCAAATGCTCATTCTTCAGCTTTGGAATCTGCAACTCAAGTGGTGGGTTGGTCATGCTTTCCTTCTGTCGTCTTTCTTGTTTTTTTTTTTTTGTGTTTTTGCTAGTTACTGAGAATTCTGTTTTGTCTTGTTATTTCTGTATTTTTAGAAGCACAAGAATAGGAGGTGCCATGGCAAGTCTAAAGATCTCATCTTTTCTCTCGCGCTCATTGGCCTCTTCAATCCGTTCTCTTCCTCATTATGGTACTTTTCGGTTTAGTCCTAGTTCGACTAAAAAGATCAACACTTTGTTGTTAGGTTTCCCCCTTACTCCGCTTGTGCAGAGCCTTTCTGAAGTCACTGGAGTGATGTAATGTTGTACTTTGTTGTTAGGTTTGCCTTGCTTATCACTAGATGAATGTCATAGGCAATACGCTATACCCTATACTGATAGTAATGTCAACATGTCATAGTCTTAACAATGATCGTGAATTCGTGATTGAAATCATCAAAAGGAGGGGAAAGGGGGAAAAAAAAAGGGAATGGTAAGAAATGTTTGAATCCCATTTAATCATGGTCAAACTTCAAGATGGTTAGAGCAGTACTCTTGGTCTTGTTTGAGGAATTAAGGCTAAAGTGTCTGTTGTCCGAGCCAAGTAGGCCGATCGGAGCAACTGTAATGAGTTTCTAGCTTGCAGAAACATTTCTTATATTGATATAGAAACATTTCTGATATTCTAAATTTCCTTTCGTAAAGTCAAAGAGGCGGTAGTACAGTTTGATGTTTACATGTTAAAATTTCAAGCCTTTAGTTGCGCCATTGATTTGAGATAAATCAACCATGTCAAACTTTCCAGAGCAATAATTAGACAGAAAGACCTTAATCTAAAGGCATATAGCTGATCTTTGGCTTGTTTTACACATTCCATAGGAATCCTTGCATAGTTGCACTTGGTCTGTCCTGATGAAACCTCTGAAACCAAGCTTTATCCATTTAATGATGCATCAGTATCTTGACATTTGAGCTATTCTACGAGCATTTGATGGAAACAGCTTCTCTGCATGTATCTAAAGCCTATATCCTGCATTGCCTGCCATAGTGAAAGCATCATCTGATGTGCTGCCTCAATCTGATTACATTGTTTTAGAAGTTGACTTTGTTGCACATGAGACACATACTAATCATTTCAGAGATCAATCAGATCCACCACATGCATGTTTTATTCTTAGTGTATAGCTTATGCAGTATTGCAGTAATGCTGAAACTGACAGTGACTTTGTCTCAAGCGTCTTCATATAGTCATTGCTTTTTCTTCAAAGTGGTCTGTTGCATGTTTACTGTTCTGATGAGAGTATTTCAAACTTCATCCATTTATCTTCTTGATGGTTGATTAATCTGAGCTATATTTCAGCTCTCTCATTTATTGACCTCTGTAAGTAAAAGCTAGATAGTCGTCCTTTGTTATTAATGCTGCATTTCTGTATTTGTCTCTCAGAAAAGACTGTTCCCTTGAGACAAGTGGTCTCCAGATACAGCACAGCTGCTGCCATTGAAGAACCTATCAGTCCTCCTGTGCAAGTGAAATATACACAGCTTCTTATCAATGGACAATTTGTGGATTCGGCTTCAGGTGAGACTTTTTCCTGAACATTCAAGTAAACTTACCTGATTAGGAAGTTGCTTTAAGTGCCAACTGTTTCAGTAATTTGTTGTTTATTTCAGGCAAAAAGTTTAAAACATATGATCCCAGGACAGGCAACGTGATCGCTGAGGTTGCTGAAGGTTATGCTGAGGATATCAATCGCGCTGTAGCTGCTGCTCGCAAGGCATTCGATGAAGGGCCTTGGCCAAGGATGACTGCATATGTATCTAGCTCCTTTTCAATGCAATTTCTTTCAGAAGTTCCTCTAATGTTCTTTATAATGGCTAGTTGCTATTTCTCAGCTTTCATGTTCATCTACTTCTCATTCTACAGGAAAGGTCACAAGTCCTGTTGCGGTTTGCTGATCTACTTGATCAGCACAGTGAGGAGATCGCTGCCCTAGAGACCTGGGACAATGGAAAGCCATATGAGCAAGCTGCTAAGATCGAATTACCCATGTGTTCTCGTGTAATTAGATATTATGCTGGTGTGTGTAAAAGGTGTTAGCTTATGATTTATGTTGTCCTTTCTTCTGTGTGTTCATAACTGTTTCTTGATAAATTTGCATGTCTTGATTCCTCAGGATGGGCTGACAAGATCCATGGTCTAACTGCCCCTGCTGATGGACCATATCACGTCCAAACGCTTCATGAACCCATTGGCGTAGCTGGGCAAATTATCCCATGGAATTTCCCTCTTCTTATGTTTGTGTGGAAGGTTGGACCTGCTTTAGCAACTGGTAATACCATTGTTATGAAGTCTGCAGAGCAAACACCACTGACTGCGTTCTATGCAGCAAAGCTACTCCATGAGGTACTGAGGAGGTTTTCGGCCTTTCCATTCATCATCTTTCGTTAGTAAGAGTTTAGTTTCATCACTCGACCTTGCTTAGTTTTTTTATCTTTTACTCGAGGAAAAATGGCAAAGATCTTTTTAGAGTGCATTATGTGGATTTCAGAAGATGGTCTGAACAAATGCAACTGATTGAGTAAATGATCTAAACATATCATGGTCAAAACAGCTAAACTGTCACTGATAATGCTGATTTCAGTTTTTTTTTTTGTTTTTTTTTTGTTTTACAATTGAATGGGTATGTTGTTTTTTCAAGCATACGTCAGAAGTGAGAATATGGATTTGCATCACCCCAATTTTCCAAATCATCCGAATAATGCAGTGGATTTCATCAAATGTCAGTTTAACTTCATGATATAATTTGGCAGGCTGGACTTCCTGAGGGCGTCCTGAATGTTGTTTCCGGTTATGGTCCTACTGCTGGTGCAGCTCTTGCTGCTCACATGGATGTGGACAAGGTAATTAGCTAGCTGTAACTCTGTTGCATGCCTGTTACTCCATTAAATAGCAGAAGTATTTACTGATGCCTCATTTTTGTGCTAAAAGAGTTCTGCTATCTTCCTTGTTGCCTTGGAATATCTATGACACCTTTTCCTGTTTCAAGTATTCATTTTAGGAAATTGATGTAAACTTAGGTATTCATTTGCATTGCAGCTTGCTTTTACTGGATCAACCGAGACTGGAAAGATAGTGATGCAGATGGCAGCAAAGAGTAATCTAAAGCCTGTGACTTTGGAGCTCGGAGGCAAATCTCCTTTTGTTGTATGCAAGGATGCTGATATCGACAACGCAGTGGAACTGGCTCATTTTGCTCTGTTTTTCAATCAGGTTAGTGATACTTGTAATGATTTATGCTTGCACTGTATAAAAAAAGATATCAGGTTTTAAAAATCCTTTTACAGGGGCAATGCTGTTGTGCTGGTTCTCGTACATATGTACATGAAAGCGTCTATGACGAGTTTGTTGCAAAAGCCAAGGCACGTGCTATTCAACGTGTAGTTGGCGACCCTTTCAGAAAAGACATTGAGCAAGGTCCTCAGGTAAGCAGCTACCAAAATTCCTACTCTAGCAGTTGTTTGCAGATCAGATCATACATCACTTGACATAAAGTACCTGTTTTGATAGCTTTAGGTAGCATAACATAATTGTCCTCTTGATATTCTCATCTGGTACTCATGTCTCTTGTAATGAAGTTCACCCAAGAGTTGTTGCATTGTGTCTTAATGAAAATTTTAAGTAGTCGTATCAGAAAGTAGGTGATATGGACGTACTAAATTGGTAGTTCCTTAGTATGTAGCTAAATCACAGATGTACTTCAGCTCATATAGTCATATGGTCACACTTCCGAATTCCTCAGATCGATTCAGAGCAGTTTGAGAAGGTCATGCGATACATAAAATCAGGTATCAACAGTGGAGCTACACTCGAAACAGGAGGCGAAAGGTTCGGCTCAAAGGGGTTCTACATTCAACCTACTGTTTTCTCCAACGTCAAGGAAGACATGTTGATCGCACAAGATGAGATATTTGGTCCGGTTCAATCCATCTTGAAATTCAAGTGAGTGATAGAATTCAGGATTGTTATAATCTTATAGACAATTCCTCCTTTTCTTTTTCTTTGGCCATTGCTGTCACTCACATTTCTCCTCATTATGTCCAGTGACCTACAGGACGTGATCCACCGAGCCAATTCCACCAGCTATGGGTTGGCAGCTGGAGTTTTTACCCAGGACATCGACACTGCAAACACCTTGGTGCGAGCCTTGAAAGTTGGCACTGTCTGGGTGAACTGCTTTGACGTCTTTGATGCGGCTATTCCTTTTGGTGGGTACAAGATGAGCGGGCAGGGAAGGGAGAAGAGCGTTTACAGTCTCATGAACTATCTGCAAGTCAAGGCTGTGGTAACTTCTTTGAAGAATCCTGCATGGTTATAGACAACTGTGTTTGTCATGGGTTTTGCTTTGTTGTTATGAGTGAACAAGGTCCATTTTCATAGGTTGTGGTTTGTCACGCGATTGAATTGAGATGTTTTTCCTGGGAGTCGTGTATGAATTATGAGTTGACATTATGTTTATCCTACCTGAGTTTTCCTGGGAGTTGTCTAAAAAGACCATATAAGAAGTGTACCTTGCATGTTGCATCTCACCGATAAAAGGAGATAACGATATCACTATGCCAAACCCCGATGGTTACCATATTGAGTATTTTGTAACTCATTGTGAAGATAACATAGGCAAACATCATATTCTCTCATAGCTACAGATCAACTCTTAAACAAAAAAATTCGCATCTACGATTTGAAGCATATAATGAGTCTATCCTCACAAAAGAATGAAAAGGAAAAAGTCATATAATGAGTCCAAAGAGTTATAATAGGAGTTGCCCACCAAAAGCTAACAACCCTTAAGTAGAGGGAAACTACTGGCTTGCTTGAGAAATGAAAACGTGTAAGATGTTGATACTATATCAAAACTATCTGCTTGTTCTGTTCCTCTTGAAATGATTCGAGGTAAGACCTGTGTCTGTTGATTCAACTGTCATTCTGCAACCTCTCCTTCACAAAGCAAAATGTTGTTATTAGAGGATTGACAAAAATCTACCATCACTAGTCGTCTGCTTTGAGTGTGCACGATCATATAAATGCCAATTAAACAAGACAAACTTGTGTACCAGATTCTGGCAATTCTTGTTTTAGTGTCAGCCTGCCAGGCCAAATATGTACCGTACGCTTAACCCCCCCCCCTTTTTTATTTTCCTTTTGGCGTACACTACCACAAATTAACTTTAAGCGTTACCCATCTGTCAAAGGCAGCTACGGATATAACATTGCCTCCGTCCCATCCGATTCTGTACAATAGTTTCGCCACACTTGTCAAAGAGATATTTTGATTACCAGTTATTCAAGATATGCAATTGAAAATTTATAATCTAGAATTATTATATTTGTATCTATGATATATTTCGACCATCAATGATTTAAAAATTAATAAATAAAACTGAGAAAATAAGTTTTAAGTGTGGCCGGTAAAGTCGGTCGGCAGTGATAACCATCTGTCAAACCAGTAATCACATCTGTCATCTAGTTTTGTATCTCGTGATTGTATTAAACTTAGCAAGAATTTTGGCTTAAAACTCAGCTTGTAACTAAACTTAGCAAGGCCATTGACAACATAGCAGATTAACAGAAATCATATAACTTGTACAGCTTTGTCACCTATATTCCATACAGCCATATCACTCTTTACAACTCTTGTGTAAACCATCCCACCAGTGCGACTTGATTATGAGTGTTCTTCTGTAGACCAACGCCTGATCGAAAGCACTTCTTTAAATAGATTAAAAGTAATTAGGAGAAATCACGAATGTAATTCCAACCGATACAATTTTATCAACCTCACATATCATTTACATGGCAATTGCCACAATTAATGATGTTCAAGCAAGGTCTTCGAGGATGCTATTTGACTACAAAACTTCATTTTTTTAGATAAATTTTTGTTATATAGAAGGCAAAAATGCCTAAAGAGAGTGTGAAAACACTCAAGGTACAAAGTCAAATACAATTACCAGAGTTCCATACACACAAGACACCTAATGAGGCAATGCCATCACCCTTAACGGTTAACACCCATAAAATACACCTAGCACAAGATAACCATCCAGGGAACCCCCAAATCAAACCATGAAAACAACATAATATATGACACCAACACCCTCTAACAAGACTCGACCATTGAGGAGCTAACCCGGATCACATTCCACAACATCAATGAAGTGCAATTCAATTAATATTCTTTTGGGAAGCATCTTGTGAGACCCCTTCCAAGATTCTTGATAACTTTTTTGACATTTTGATTTTTCTGATAGCTTGAAACTCATACATTCTTTTGAAGATGTCTTCATCGGATGCTCCATTATCCAACTCTAAAGCCTCCAAAACCCATTCTCTATCTGGGGTAATGCTAAAAATCTAAATAGCTAATTCTTTTGAAGATGACTACAAAACTTCATATATGTCCATTAGCAGAAAAATCTAAATAGCTAAAAATAAATGTGAAAGGTCGGGCTTTTTTTTGATAAAGGTTGAGTATTAAACGTTGCATTTGCAACCATAAACAGTTATGTTTGCAAACTTGAGATGTGTGACCAATCAATTGCATTTCTCTATGAGTACAAATGAACAACCACAACCACACTTAAATATGATTATCGGTATAGGTTGAGATATTTTAAGATGTAGTCTTATCTAGTAACTAATAAAGATGCAATTTTCAAAAAAACCAATAAGAAAATTTTTGTGTACCGGACTTTATTAAATCAAAGATTGCTTGAAAGTTAGCTTAAGAAAAAGGATTAGTCGATAGGTAGACAATTAAGAGGAATCTTAATTCCTATACACCGGTATGGAGCCACGTCATATCGAGTATAGCGTGCTTCTTATAGGGCACCACCCCTTACCTCCCACCTTAATCAATTGAATAAATTCATTTAGGTAAATACAAAAATTGAGCTCAATTTAAGAATAAAATGTTTAAGATTTTTCGGACCAAGAAATGTTTTAAAAATAATAAATGAATTCCAGTAAGATTGTACAAAATAATGTGAAGACAACATAGCCATAATTGTGATTTTAGTTTTGCTAAGTGTATCGTGTTTGGCTTAATTCCTTGCACTGCGTGGCACATGAGATGCATATACCTCACGGAATTATCTAGTTTTAGAAGGCCAAGATTTGCATGGACGTAGAGCTTAGGTGTCATATGTCCTGAAGTGCCATTTTGAGTTACTTGCCAAGGCACTTGGCGTGTGAACTAATGGCATTTTTGGCTTCAGGATTTGGTGTCTTTTTGGTCTCATCGCCCGTCTACTATTGTTGCATTGTATGGATGTATCCAAAATAAAACAAAAGAAAGAAACGAAATCTTCCAACTCAAGGTTGTTGTAGACTTCTGCACACACCAACTGAAAAATTCAGAAGTCACGAAAATACTTTGGTCAAATTCAAATACGAGTAGCATGGGTTTCGTTTGTATTAGTGGGTGTGTTGTATTTTAGGTTTACATTATGGTGAAATGATTACAATCTGTGTTGAGAAATGAAAAATCACACTTGTTTTATACTATTCTAAATTGACATTTTTTTTTGGCTGCTAGATAGACATTTTGTTTAGTGTTCAAGAGTTTGTTTAATTTACTCCTGATAAAAAGTGTCATTTTGGTTTGAAAAGAATTACATAGAAGTTACAAAGTTATATGACTACATTAATGCCTTTAATTATCTAAAGGGCAATGCAGCTTTACTGAGTGCCTCCAAACGATTGTTGATCTATCAATTATAACAAGGCTACCCACTAATAGCTGAACCTTACTAATGGGGGGCTGAGTGCGATTGATGATTGTATTGCCGTGGACATCAGTAACTATTTTGTGATGCAATCATGCAATAGTATCCCCCTGTATCCGTTCACCAAATCAAGATAAGAAAAAAAGGCTACCCATCTATTCCTGTACATGGATACGTAGGCTTAATTCCGTAACTAAATTTGATACTGCATTTCTTTTTTTTTATAGAAAATGTCTTATATTTATTTTACATTGTAACAAATAATAAAAATATCAGAGATTAATGAAAAGTTTGAGCTTAAAATTAAAGTAGTATAAAAGATTTGAATGGGCCAGAAGGATAGTTTAAAGTAGTGCCTACTTATTAGTCATTATTTTTTCCTTTTGGTTTATATGAGCACAAGGGCATATAATATCCTACAAAGATTCAAACATATGATCTAATATTCATAAATTCAGTACGTCTTTACTATTTAGACCAAAAGCTCATCAACACTCATTAGTCATTATATGATGATTATGATGCAATTACTCCCCTTAAGTGTATCCATTAGTGTGTTTTACAATTCGATAGTTCACATGATCACATCTCACATTAAAGATTATAAATAAACTCCCGAAATAGTACTACAATTCTGCATGGGATTTGAGTCAGAAACTTGATCCTATTGCCTAGTTTGAACTTAATCCAGTTGCCTAGCTAGTTTACCATTCCTTTGGAGGAAAAATGTCAAATTATTTGACAAATCAAGATTCAAATGAACCATTTTTTCTTGCATGATGCATGTTGGCATGGTTGGCTACAGTACTTGAATTGCGCTTTGTTACTTCAACAAGAGTTTACACTATAAAACAAGGTTTGCGTTGAGAAGTTGGTGGTAGTGTCAGTGTTTGGTTCTTCATGCACTTGCTCACTCTTCTCTCTCATTTCATATCATAATAATTCATCCCTGCATTTTAGGCGATCACTAAGACCAAAAGTAACAACTTTTGTTTCACACTATTATCTCATAACAACAACAGTGCAAAATGGCAAGCAGAAGGATTTCATCTCTTTTATCTCGATCAGTGGCTAATTATATCAGCTCTCCTGTTCCTGGTAATCACATAATTTCTCTGCTTTTGTCACCCATGCTAAGCACGTTACAGTTCTTTCGCTTTATGGTATTGTGTTTTTCAGTGTACTAGCTCTGCTGGGTTTGCTGATCATTCTGTAATATCTGATGTATGATCATGGTTTCAGTTCGTTTTAGGGAATTTTAATGATATATGCTGACTGTTTTCTGGGTTAAATTAGGGGGTAAAAAGATGATACAGAGAAAGATAGATGAATTCTGAGTATATATAGTGAGATTGTGGTTTCACAACTGTTGCATGTTGATCAAGAGTCAAGACTCTCTTGGAAATGTTTTCAGAAGTTCACGAAAAATCTCATAAAATTCCCGAAAGTTTTTCATATATTTCTATGCAAAAGGTAAAAATGTTCCCACACATTTTATGATTTTGCCATGGAAAGAACAAGGCATTGGTTTGTATAACACAACCAAGTTTTGGCAAGTGGTAAAGACTGAAATCTTGTGACATGTTCGACTCTCCTCTCACCTTTAGTTTAGAATGCCTCATACGTTCCAGAAATAAAAAGTACACAAAATATGAGAAGATGTTCTTGCATAGCCGCTATACAAAGATTTAACTCCATAGAAAGGCAAGTGATTGATTTTCTCTTGTTCTCTTGTAAAAGAAGGGTGATACAATCACTTTTGTATGGTGGTAATAAGAAATTAACCGTGCAAGTTCACGCTTTACAATGTGAAGGAGGGGCATAATGGGTGAAATTTTAGTTGGGCCCATACAATAGTTTCTTTGTGTAGCGGCAATGCACCAATCATGGCTCCACAAAATACCAAGCATAACTTTACACATGCTAGACGATGATCATGCCTAGGATGGGGTAACGCTTGATCTTTATTAGAGCGGGATGGAGTGATATAGTGGTATACCAATAAGTCACAGGTGATGTTTCAATGAGACAAATTATTAGTCTACGCTACTGCAGAGCTAGATATTTGCTCAATAGTGATTAATCCAATAATGTTGCACTAAGGATGCATCAAGTCAACAAAATATTAGTCCTGTATGCTTGCCTTGGTCTAACTTACCTCAGCCGTCAATCAAGACTCCTAACTCCTATTGAAGTTGAGGTATTTCACGAGTTCTGTTTACTAGAATGGATTTGATTTAATTGGTCACAACCATGGTGTGTTACAAGCTATTGCGAAGTATTCGTTATTCTACATTGAGTGCCACATTTCATTAAATCAACAGCAAACAATGGTTAGCAAGCATGTCTATGGGAAGATGTAATGATTTTGGTGCTTGTGTTGTGGTTTCTTATTCAACTGAAGTATGTTGGACTTTGGAGGAGGTGCACTAGATAGACAAACATTGCTTGCTTTTTTTTCAAGTAACGTACTGCTGGTCCCTCTTTTTGCTTCTACTTGCAAGTATGGTTGTTGATTTTGGTTGAGATAGCTCTGTCTCTACTATAACAAAAGATAAAAGAGTTGTATAGTCGCTGTAAAAGAGAAATGCACAACGAGCCTTTTGCTTTAAAATCTTGATGAACATGAAATCATGGTGATTGTGTACTGGCAGACCAAGCAATGGCTCGGATTACATGGACATCTAACAAAATCTTGGAGGAGTAACATGAATCTCACTAGATAGAGAAAAAATTTAATAGTATGAGCAAAGTTAAAGCTCCCTCCTCGAGTACTGCTTGCCTTCTGGGGCGGGACAGCATCACTTGAATGAACCGAGATACTAGGAAAAATTGGAACTCTTGTTACCGCTTAGTAGGAACTAGCATTTGGACACTGCAAAATTAGAGTCATGATACATCCGACTAACGCTGAGTAGCGTGTCGTAAGTGACTGCTTATTCGTAGGATTCATTTTTTTCTAGTTCATCACTGAATTAATCACAAGTTTTTTGGTCCGACTGTACTGTTATTAATTTGTGTTATCTTGTTTACGACTTATGAGATGTGTAGAGGGGTAAAAATGAAGTTTTCTGCAAGCTATATCTTTTAATTTATAACTACTATTCTACTAATTATGAGTTTTTGTGCTTTTTCAAATTTTGGTAACCTTTTCTATGAGATTGGTCCGAGATAATATCTATTCATTGCAGAAAGTAAGAAGTATTTCAGTATTTGGGGACTTAATGGTCGATGAAATATTGAAATTTGTAAATGTCTTCAATTAGGGAGGAATACTTGTTTGAGGAGAGGCCTCAACAAATACAGCACTGCTGCGGCCATTGATGAACCGATCTCCCCACCAGTAGACATAAATTATACTCAGCTACTAATTAATGGGAAATTTGTGGATGCAGCATCAGGTCTGCATTTCAATTTCGTGTTTTCAACTATCTGATATATAGAAAAGAAACAATTTTTTTTACTGATGTTTATTTGTTTCCAGGGAAAACTTTTCACACGATTGACCCTAGGACAGGGAACGTGATTGCTGATGTTGCTGAAGGAGATCTTGAAGATGTGAACAGGGCAGTATCTGCGGCTCGAAAGGCATTTGACGAAGGACCCTGGCCAAAGATGACCGCCTATGTAACTAAATTTCAACAAATTCTGCAAATCTGATCTCTTGTAAGCTGCAACAGACGTAATCTTCTCCTTGCATGTGTTCTTCTGCAGGAAAGGTCAAAAGTACTCTATAAATTTGCTGATCTAGTTGAAAAGCACAACGATGCAATTGCTGCCCTTGAAACTTGGGACAATGGGAAGCCTTATGAGCAGTCTGTGAAAGCTGAAGTACCAATGCTTGCACGCCTTTTCCGTTACTATGCTGGTGAGCGGGCTGAAACATGATTGAAGTATAACATCAGGTCCTATATGTGATAATTTTGTCTTTCTGGAGAGCAGTTTGGCTAGGTTCTTCCGGTCTCCTATGAAAACACACACATGCCTTTTAGTATCTTTCTCATTTCGTTGCATTGCATGTCTTATACCTCTGTCCTGGATTATTGTGACAGAACTTGTGCTGGTATGCTTCAGGTTGGGCAGACAAGATACATGGCCTCACAGTTCCTGCTGATGGACCTTATCATGTGCAAACCTTGCATGAGCCGATTGGTGTAGCAGGGCAGATTATTCCTTGGAACTTTCCCCTTCTAATGTTTGCTTGGAAGGTTGGACCGGCCTTAGCATGTGGTAATAGTGTCGTTATAAAGACAGCAGAACAGACTCCTCTATCAGCCCTCTACGCAGCAAATCTATTTCATGAGGTATTGTATTGAATCATGCACCCTTCTCCTCTCAAGTTACAAACTAGTATTTAGAAGTTCTTTAGTACTTCAGTCACCAGACCAAAGGCAATGCATATATCTACGGATAGATATTAACACTTACCGAATGATAAAATATTCAGTTGAACAAGTTTGATTTTTTGTCAGCTTTTTAGCATTAGGTCAATGAATGCATAAAAATCTGATGCATGTACTTCGACATTTCTATACTATCTTCATTGATACTAGCAAATGAAAAGCTACAGGTCCGTTTACATGATATGTAGCTGACTGACACATAGGCAGCTGCCTTGTGTCAATATAGCTTTCCATCAGTGATATACAAAGATTAAAAATAGAGTGAAGTTCTTGTACATAAGAAAGAATAGAAAATCTTACAGAAATAACTATTGTATCCATCCATGTGACTGAAGTTTTTTGAGAAATCATATAGTCCTTTGATAGTTGCTGTCATTCATGACAGGCCGGACTCCCACCAGGCGTTCTCAACGTGATTTCTGGTTTTGGCCCAACCGCTGGTGCAGCTCTCTGCTCCCACATGGATGTTGACAAGGTAATCTGGACTTCTGTTGCTACTAGTCAAACTTGTTTGAACATCATTCTCTGAGTTCCATCTCCTTGTTTTTTGAAAATCCTGCCCATGTTCATTAAGAATGAGCACATTAAAACAGGCCAAATTTTTTCATTTGTTTTTGCTCTGATAACAGAATTCAAGTCAAATTGATGCAAAAGAGGCAATAGCTTAAGTACATACAAGTTACAATGCCCTTTTTAGCTACCAACTTGGAAAGTCTTGACCCTCAAACATAGGATGAAGATATCAAGTCCTCATCTCATATTCTAATTGCCTATTCCTACATGTTCATATAGTTTTAACCGCACTTAAGATCTTACAGCC
>CAAKMY010043520.1:0-11931 GCA_901111285.1 Corrigiola litoralis | reverse complement strand
TTTTTATAATTTTATGATTATATATTTTATGTTATTAATGGTAAAAGTATAATCTTAAATGGTACCAAAAAATAAATAAAAAGAATTGAATGAAACATAAGAGGTGGAGTATTATATAAAGTACTCTAGTAATTCCTTTCGCTAAAGGTGCTATTCAAAGTGGTAAAGGGCTGGTTATTAACTGGTTGAATAACTGACCAAAAGTAAACTGATTAGGAATAGGAAAGGGCAATCGATCGAGTGTTTCACTTCTTCGCCAAATCATATATATACAAGCCCAAATCTCTTTCTGTCACAACTTACAAAGCAGAAGAACAAGTAGAAAATCATAACTGAAGCAAGCTAAGAAACAGAAAATTGTTTCGAACGTGGTTAAGACTTAAGAGCAATAAGAATATTATGAAGAGCAAGAAGTGGATACCGAGGAGAAGCAAGAACAGACTACCAAAAGACAAGTTACCCCTAGAGTTGTGGACTGATATTCTCGCCAGACTCCCCGTCAAAGCCCTGCTAAGATGCAAGTGCGTTTGTCGAACATGGTGCTCTACCATCGAGGACCCAAAATTTATATTTACGCATCTTAATGGCTACAAGGATAACTCTGAGAAGAATAATCTGCTCTCTCTTCTTGAAGGTTATCACAATAAGTATGACATAGAGTAGAAACTCTATGTACGCCCTAGTGATACAAGCGTGAAATCCGGTAATGAGTTTAAACCTTTCATAGCACCGCCTTGGATGGATTATCCGTACAGTTCCTTGGATGGGTTGGTCTTGGCACAACGTATCATTACATGTTTCGAGACTTTGCTGTGGAATCCGTCAATCAGAAAGTATGTTGAACTTCCCCCGTGTCCTAAGAAGGATGTTTGTTTAGGCTATTTTTTTCTAGGATATGATCCTTCATCCCATAACTACAAGGTATTGGGATTGGGATATCATATGGATGGGTATACTATAATTTCAGAGTTAGCATTGGATTTAGTGGGTATATATGACCTCAGAACACACAGTTGGAAATTAAAAAGAAACAATTTTCAAGATTGTAGGTTGTTAGATATGGAGCTTGACTTGGAGTCTTGGACAGGCATGTCTTTGCCCAAGGAGCTGTACACTACTGGTTTGCTCGTGATCTAAAGATGCCTCCGGTCAAAGGACGTTATACCCATATTGTTTCATTTAACTTTGCGGTTGAGGAATTTACCTGCATTCAATTGCCAAAATGCGAGCACGACGTTAACAGCTCCACAATTTTTAGGATTCCCTTTATTCTTAAGGGATCAGTGGCGGTTTTTGAAGTTTCAGGTGGGCACATTTGTGTTTGGATGCTGGTAAAGGTTGACAGGAAGAAATCGTGGACTAAGTGGTACTCCTGTAGAGAAGAAGACTCAAATCTCACGAGCTATGACTTCTTTAAATACAACGTATGGGATGTCCGTTGTTTTTTGTTTCTCGAAAAGAGTAAGAAATTCTTGTGGACTATGGATAACGGAGATCTGAAATCATTTGACATAAAAAATCGTCAGGTGGAGACATTGAAAAGATATGCAAGTCTTCCTGGGGTACATAAATATTTCATGTGTACTTACATCGAGAGTCTGGTGTTGGACAAAGATGGTGTTGAAGATAACGCAGACTTCTATGAGATGAATAGACAACAGTTGTGGAATCGAAAGGTGGATGATCAAGTTGAGAGTACTCCTTCAAACACTAAGCAAGGCACAAATTTCGTGTTTGATTCTCAGATTGCGGTGCAACAAAAGCAATCTATCAAAAAGGCCAGAATAGTTGCTACGGAAGGGCAGTGTGATGTTCCTAGTATAATCACCAATAATAACCTACCTCACCGGAGGAAACGCCGCGCCATCAAGTAGAGCAAGCTCGAACCAAGGGGCAAGGATCTAGTTTTGTAGTGCTCATGGTGGAGGATGAAGACGCAATCCATCACGACGACTTGAATGATCGAATTCGGACCGAGGAGGATGTTGAAGAGCAATGATGGTTTAGAGGATCCTTGACATGTGAGTTCTCCGTCTCCACAAAGGAGTTCTAAACGTGCTCAAGAAGGCGATCTAAGAACATAACGAGATTCTGGTATAAATTCTGCTCAAATTGCCATTCGAATGCCACAATTTTTCCCTAGACAACTCATTTCTTGAGATGTGACAAACGGTTTGATTTTCTACTTTGAGGTAACGCTCTTTGTAATATATTATTAATTAATCATGAAAGTTTCTAAATAGATGATCTCTGGAAATGAGTTGTTCTAGATCTAATTTACTCCATTCAATAAAACATGCAGTTCATTTAAGATTCGATCGGTCTTCAAGTCAATGATCTCTGGAAGACCTAGAATTTCTTCCTTTTTGCCATAGTTTTGCTTGTTGTGTAACTAATTTAGGAAGTGCACCAAATATACATGTCTTATATAAGCATGCAATGTCAGGACCAATATAATTGTCACATCTAATAAGCAAGGTTAGGTGAAGTACCATAGGCCAAGCCTCACTTGCCTTGTGTAATTTCCTAGAATTGATTCATGTGTCCGCAAAGGCTTCTATTCTGTGTCTCTCATCCAAGACCCCAAGTTTACTACATTACACTTCCCACTTCATACCACTATTTCCCCTGACGAAGAGCACAATTCCTATGTCATAGTCATAAACCATCCTGTTAATCCTGAGTTTATGAACATGGGTCTGTTTCTTACTCGTTTTGGTGATACCTTAAATCCAACTGTCAAACAACTTGAAGTTCCTGTTGACCGGGGATAACTGCAACTGCCAAGTAGGTGGTACTTCAGGTGACTTTATATGAGTCTTTGCATACAGAACGGTGCATTCTGATCGCTACTCGGTTTATCGTGAGGAGAATATTCCGTCGTTCTCTGTGTTATGTGATGAATCATTGGCATTACTTCGTATCAGTCGATATTCCTCAACTAATTGGAATTATGATACAGTTTCCCAGCCTGAGTTTTTGGAGTTCTTGGAACATCGACATGTTAGCAATGCAATGTTATTCACTGAGCAATTAATCTCCTTGTATAATCAGTATATTCATCAGTATGTAGTTTTAATAGTAGTGTTATGTGCGATTTAGAAGGTATAAGCTTTAAATAATTCCTGTAAAACAAACAATTTTCCTCCCCAACCGTTTAATTATAACAATAGATAATTAGATATTAGCTGGGTTTGCCTTCTTGTAGAATCAGTAACTCGTCAGTATATAAACCTTCATTTGTCCTTCCCCTCTATCACTTTAAATCCATTTATCCTCAGCACTTCCACAATTCTCACCATCTTTAACAATTTTGTGCACCATATCTTTTCTAATCTTTACTTTCTTTCCAGCTTTCATTCGATCTTTTCTTTCCATTCATTTCCTTACGTTGCTACTGACAACTACTATTTGTTCCAAAAACATATAGCAAGATTCTGTTTCTTGAATCCAAATTCTGAAAAGGTGATACAGGCACTTTATTTGTTAGTTGCTCTACTAGTTATTGAGCTGAACTTGGTGTATATAAGGTGACATTAGCTGGCTTTTACATTGTTGTACCAGTCATTACATCCATTGAGTTTATGAACCTCATTTCTTTCTTACTTTTTCCTCTGAATTTTCCCAATTCTCAAGATTGTCAACCCTGTGTATTTACCATATCTTTTCTACCTTTCATTTCCAGCTTTTCATCCTTGACTGCTCGTCTTTCTCTCTTTCAATAAATTCTTTTCCTTATATTTTAAAGAACTTCTACTACTAAAGCATACAGCAAGATTCTACGTCTTGAACTTAAATTTGCCAAGGAAGAACCCCAACATTACATCACCAACTTCCCACTATAAATCTCTCTTTCTTTCGGAAATTATTGCTAGTCTGATGGCTGATAATGTCAATGATCGTTCTTCAACGGGAGCTGAGATGGAGGACATTGTGTCAAGACTTCAGCACCTACCAGAAGGATTACGTGAAGATATACTCTGTAGATTACCAGCAACAACTCTAGGAGGTATGAGGGGTCTTTGCAGAACTTTTCGCGCTTGGATCGACAAGCCCGGATTCGCTGCTATGCATTTCTCTAGCGATAAAGCCGTTTCTTGCGAAGAGGGCACTCCCTTAATAAGCATCGATGGCACCCCCAGTGGTTACAATACGTTTAAGGGAGAACTTTTTGTGGTGAGTGATGATGGTGAAACATTGACACAAACTGCCATAGTCAATGTTCCGGCTGCTGGATTCGATCTTAAGGTAGCTGGTACTGCTGATGGCCTGGTAGTGCTGCAGAAGATGGAGAGTCCAGCCCACAGTCTCAACCCGTGGGGAGCAACTGAGTTGATATTGTGGAACCCTTTACTGGGGAAAACACTTACAATCCCGAAATCTCATAAACAGCTTGAGCTTGGTGCACTCCCTGACCCTCACATATTTCCGCAGCTTTTGCTTTGGCAGCAACGTGCGTTACAGGCGCAAGTGGGTTTCGGGTATGATGCTAAAAGTAAAGATTACAAGGTTGTTGTGATTGTTTCTAATCCTGATGTAGAAGAAGTGTCTCAAGAGAAATATAACTTGGACCCTGAATCTATTTTCTGTCGTCAAGTTTGGGTTGAGGTGTATAGTGTTCGGAATAATTCTTGGCAGACCTATACGTGTCCTAAATGTGTCGATACTGCTTTTTGGGGAAACAATGTTTGTATTCAGGGGGGCATACACTGGATTGAAGGCGTGTATCATGTCGGTGACAAGGATTGCCGCATAGATAACTATTCTCGTATAGTGTCTGTACATCTAGATACTCCCACGATGATCTGCAGATTGGTGCCACAAAATGACGCTGATGAGAAGTTTGTCAAATTCCCTGTGCTGTACAATGAATCACTTGCTGTATTCATTGTTGCTGAAAGCTACACCATACTCTATGTGCTAAAAGGTTGTGATTGGGTAATAGAATGGACCCAGAATACAGAGTACATCAGGACCAAAAGGGGAGGTTTGTTCGCCTTTTTAGAGGGTGGTCGCATTAGCAATGCAATCTTCTTCCCAGAGCACAAGTGTCTACTGATTAGTCAATATGGATTGGGTTTGCTGTTATACAACTTCATGAACAATAGTTTACAGTTTCTTAGAAAACAACCAACGTCTGTGGATACCTTCAAGGGGAGCTTGCAGTGGAATAATTTGCTGCTGAACCCAAATGCTGGAAATGAAGAATAATAAAGAACTGTTGCTGGAAGATGAAGGAGCAGTTAGTCTCGGGGTGTCTTCATCTACTGATAGCACTCCTTGCCGCTATGCCTATATGAGAATGTAATCCTTTTTTTTTCTTGTGTATGTCACGAGTTGTGATAGTTGTTGTAGTTTAGTGTGAAATAAAATGCAGCATGGTGGTTACATATGGTGTGGATATATAGAGTGCAATCCTATCATTTTATATCTCTAATCTTTCCTAGTGTCAAACTGGCAATTGATCGTGGTGTGAGACTGCAAGAGGTAGCCAGCACTTCTGGTATAAGAGTACTGCATATGTTTTAGTCGACTCAATTTTTTCGTTCCTCGATTCTTTGGCCCTCAACCCCTTTGTCTTTAATCTTTTTAGTGGTGATTGGTCGTCGTACCACAGGTAGCCAGAATTCGGGTATACTAAATAGTTTGGCCGATCTTGGTTGGTAAAGACTATTCTCGATGATCTTCATGTTATGCATTGCTGGTTATTAAAGTGCAGGCTATAAGCTTTGTTAGAGTTTTTCTGTGTTTGCTGGTCTAAACTTATCCTTTTAGTGACTTGCAAAATACTTTGTGACTATACCAGCTGATATTCGATGTATCTGCAACAACATTTATCAGTCTTTCTCAGTTCATGTCAGAAGTGCATCAGTGCAGGCCAAAGGCTTGCACATGATTCATGTTAAAAATGAGGATAATATTGCGGCAGTTTTAGTATTTCTATCATGTCTTTCTAATAAAGCACTTCCAGAAAAGGTTGGAGACCAGTTCACCCTGACCAATATACAAGAGTCAGATACTTTGACAAAATCAGCCATACATCACACCTCAAGTCCCTTGGGCATCCTGTTGCATAATTCCAAGTAGACCAAACCTTCGTATGTTTCGACATGGCCAGATGGCCTCTAAGGTAATGTTCCTTGGCTAAGCATTGAAAAGAGGCATGGCCTAAATCAAGAGATCAAACAAAATAGCACCAACAGGCCGACTACTTGTATCTACGGGCAAGTCGATTAGTTGTATGCAAGTAGTGTTGATGAAAATCTAAGCAAGGTTAGATGAAGTCTGTATCATCTGTTTGCTTCAGGGCCCTGCTATGTACAGGAGGCTGGGAATTTGGTAATCTATGTACCTGCCATCAGTAATGTACCATTGGCCAAGCTTCACTTGCCTTGGAAAATCTCTAGTACGAAGTTGGAAATTTGTTCACTTTGAAAAATTAAGAGATTTGACTGCTTGTATATTTTCCATGATTAGGTTCATCTGTCAGGTTGTGGTGGCAGCTCTTGCCTTAAGTGCACATATTATATTGTTTCTAGGACTATGAGAAATATTTGTGAGTTATGGTGGAGGTCTTATGCTAAGCCTTCGTCCAAAAATTAGATATTTGTAAAAGGGTGGTCTTATTTGTTTAGTACTTTTTAAATTATTTTTCTGAAGATGCACTGGGTGGATACGCGGCATAAGAAGGGACTTGACTTTGCTCATCTCTCCAGGCAGTAAGAACTCTACTCTCTCTAAAATGTGTCTGCAAAGGCTTGATGAAGACAACAATAGTTAGACATCTCATAGTGATAGACCATCCTGTAATTCTTGGGTTTATCAACATGGGTCTGTTTGATACTCGTTTTGGTGATACCTTAACTTCAACTGATGAACAACTTGAAGTTCCTGTTGCCTGGTGGTAACTGCAACTTCCAAGTGGTTGGTTCTTCAGATGACTTTGTTCGAGCCTTTGCATAAAAGTTGGTGCAATTCGATCGCTAATTAGTTTATTGTGAGGAGAAGATTTTAGCATTCCCTGTGTTATATCATGGATCGTTGGCGTTACTTCGTATCAGTCGATATTCCATCATCCTTCTGTAGCTGTCTAATTCAGATGGTCCGTTAATTAATTGGAATATTTTTTACAAATTCAAAGCCTGAGCTTTTCGAGTTTTTGGAACATCAACATGTTAGCAATGCAATGTTATTCTCTGAGCGAATGATCAAAGTGTTACCTCCTTGTATAATCAGTACATTCAACAGTTCAACACTATAAAATCTGAATTGCAGTGTCAAATGCGATCTGCGATATAAGCTTGAAATAACTCCATCATAACAAACTTCCTGCCAACCGCCTTTAGCAGTTGATATTAACTGGATTTTACCTCCTTGTATAAACCTTCATTTGCCTTTCCCTCCATCTCTCTGAATCCTTTTATCTTCTGGACTTCCACATTTCGCACGATATTTAACAATTTTGTAGACCAAATCTTTTATACCCTTTTTCAGCTTTCAATCTATTTTTCCCATTCATTGGATTTTGCTACTGACAACTACGGAGTACTATTTGTGACAAAGTATAGAGCAAGATTCTTTTTCTTGAATCAAAAATCTGAAAGTTGATACTATATTAGTTAGTTACTCAATCCGTGTATATAAGGTGATATTAGCTGGGTTTTACTTCCTTGTGTTATTGTGTATCAGTAATCAGTCACTATATTCATTCAGTATATGAACCACATTCCTTTCTTCCTTTTGTACTCTGAACTTTCACAATTCTGATTATTTTTAACCCTTGTTGTACCATATTTTTTCCCTACCTTTAATTGTATTTCCAGCTTTTCAGCCTTTCTCTCTTTCATTGAATTCTTTTCCTTACATTGTGAAGAACTTCTACTACAAAAGCATACAGCAAGATTCCACTTCTTGGACCAAATTTTGAAAGGGAGGACCCCAAACATTGCATACTCCACAAACTTCCACCATCAATCTGTCTTTCTTTCCCAAATTATTGCTAGTGTAATGGCTAATAATGACAATGATCGTCCAACAAGGGGAGCTGAGGAGGTAGACATTATGTCAATACTTCTGCAGCTACCAGAAGATTTACGTGAAGATATACTCTGTAGATTACCAGCAACAACTCTAAGAGGTATGAGGCGTCTTTGCAGCACTTTTCACGCTTGGATCGACAATCCTGGATTCGCTGCTAAGCATTTCTCTATCCACAAAGCCATTTCTTGCGAAGAGGGCACTCCCTTAATAAGCATCGATGGTACCCCCAGTGGTTACAATACGTTTAAGGGAGAGCTTTCTGTATTAAGTGATGATGGTGAAACATTGACACAGACTGCCATGGCCAATGTTCCAGTTGCTGGATTCAATCTTAAGGTAGCTGGTACCGCAGATGGGCTGGTAGTGCTGCAGAAGATGGAGTGTCCAGCGCACAGTACCAACCCGTGGGGAGCGACACAGTTGATATTATGGAACCCTTTACTGGGGAAAACACTTATCATCCCAAGATCTCCTAAACAAATTGAGCTTGGTGCACTTCCTGACCCTCACATATTTCCACAGCTTTTGCTTTGGCAGCAATGTGCGTTGCATGCACTAGTGGGTTTCGTGTATGATGCTAAAAGTAAAGACTACAAGGTTGTTGTGGTTGTTTCTGATCATGATGTAAAAGAAGTGTCTCAAGAGGAATATAACTTGGACCCTGAATCAGTTTTCTGTCGTCAAGTTTGGGTTGAGGTGTACAGTGTTAGAACTAGTTCTTGGCTAACCTATAAGTTTCCTAATTGTCTTGATACTGCTTTTTTGGGAAACAAAGTTTGTATTCAGGGGGTTATACACTGGATAGACGGCTATTATTGTATTCAGAACATGGAATGCCGCAGAGATTACTACTCTCATATGATGTCTGTACATTTGGATACTCACATGTTCTACTGCAGATTGGTACCACAAAATGACGCCGATGAGAAGTTGGTCAAATTCCCTGTGTTGTATAATGGATCACTTGCTCTGTTCATTGTTGCTGAAAGCTACACCAAACTTTATGTTCTGAAAGATCTTGATTGGGTTGCAGAATGGAGCCAGAATACAGAGTACATCAGCGAAGGAAGGGGAGGTTTGTTTGCCATTTTAGAGGCTGGTCGCATTAGCAATGCAATCTTCTTCCCAGAGAACAAGTGTCTACTGATTAGTCAATGTGGATTGGGTTTGCTGTCATACAATTTCTTGAACAATAGTTTACAGTTGCTTAAAAATAAACCAACGTCTGTGGATATCTTCAAGGGGAGTTTGCAGTGGAATAATTTGTTTCTGAACCCAGATGCTGGAGACGAAGAAATATAAGAAATGTTGCCGGAAGATGAAAGAACAGTTCATCTCGTAGTATCTTTGTCTACTTAAAGTGTTCCTATTAGTAAATGCATGCGTCAGTATGATATTGTAATAGTTATTCTCTAGTTGCTACATACTGTCTATACCAGAATCCCATATTTCTTTGTAATGTATGTTGCGAATTGCGATTTTTTTTTTGGTGCATGCTATAGTTTACTTTTATGAACAACAAGAACTTTCATATTCTCAAAGATCATCAAAGACTGATAATATGGAAGCCATTTCTATTGTTACTCTAGTTAGGGTTTCATTTCTTCACAGTCACGTCCATAATCAATCAGTTCCATAGAAAGTTGGAAACTTGTTCACACTATAGAACTAATATGCAAGAATTAGATAGTTTAACAATGATTTCTTTAGCAGATTAAAAAATTCAGAGGCAGAATTCTGCATGAAATAAGGGCACATTCAGCCATATTTCATAGCTCCACTTCCTTTCGCCATAATCAGCACATCCTCAAAGGTAATGTTCCTTGGTCAAGCACTGAAATGAGACATGATAGCTATTTCTAGAGATCAAACAGAAAAGCAGCAAAAGGACTCCTTCACTAGGATTGAGTAAATCGGTATAATTCATGTCTGCAAAACACCCTACATAAAACTGCAATCTACAAACTGCTAAAGATAGATTTCACCTAAAAAGAACCTGTGACCTCTAATCTTCTTCTATTGGAACAACATTTTTTATGCCCTTCTCTTACTGTGACTTCTGCTACCACTATGATATCCTACTTGTGGCATGATTGCCAGATATTATGAAAGCATTTTTGAGGAGTTGTTAACATTATGGAAGCAATTTGCTATTATTCTGTATAGATAGTGTCATTTTTACTTGAGTATATCAGCTTAAGTAGGCATAGTCATTCCAAGAATGGTTTGACCATTTCTTTAGCAGTACAAGCTTTATAATCCCATCCACTTGTGGTAGTTTATGCATGGTTACATAGACCGTGTCATTATGTGTGCAATTTGCTACTATATATTCTGTATAGACCTTGTCATTTTTGCTCGAATATATTAGCTCAAGGAGGCCTAGTCATTTCAAGAATTGTTTGAACAGCTCTTTAGTAGTACAAGTTCAACATCCAATCCATTATAAAGAGCCATATGATTCTGCATGATCAATCACACCTCTGTCTCATACTCCAAATCTAACCAATGGCGGCTAGCACCAGCGCAGACACTGCATCAGAGAACATCAGCCTAAAATCCTCGGATGGCTTAGTCATCGAGGTTCACAAAGCCATAGCGTTGCAATCGGACAAAATCAAATCCCTGATGGCAAATGACTGCAAAGCCATCACTCTTGACAACATAGATGGACAAGTCCTGTCTAAGGTTGTGGAATACTGCACCAAACATGCCGGGGCTGAGAACTCGAATGAGGAACTCAATAATTGGGTTGCTAACTTTTTTAAAGTTGACGATACTATCATCTACAATCTCATATCGGCAGCCAACTTACTGGAGATCCAGGGTCTGGTGGACTTGGCCAGCCATCATATCGCTAACAGAGCTATGTTAAGGGCTCTAGATAATAGCCGCGGATATATATACTACCCAGAAAAATACACATATGAAGAGGAGACTACAAGGGAGAACGAGTACACCTATTGGTGACCACAGCTGGTTATGTACGTCCAACCTCGCTAAATATGGTAATCTAGGGCCTCGCCATTAACCTCGCTCTGTTGTTGTGCTTACACTGTAATATATTGATTGTTTTTCTTTTTTTTTTTTTTTTTGTTTTTTGGTATACTGTAATATATTAGTTGTGCCGTTGTTTATGCTTTTCTTAATTTCTGAGTTTTTTTCATTTTTCTGCTCATACTATACGCGCTATACTATACTATGGTGATTAATGAACAATTTCATTTTCAAGTTTTGTTCATTTTTGCTGCACATAATGTGACATATCAATCATGGTGGATGATGTACATTTTGGCTAGTTATGAAGATATTGCTAATGTGTTCGTAGCACAGACTAGCCTTCTGTATACAATTCATTATTCATACATCCATTGGTCCAAATTATTTCTTCATTTTGTTATGTCGTGTGTGGAGTTAAGTGCTCATATGGGTATTGAACTATGGGGTTTGTAACAAATAAGGTATTAACGTTACAAAAGTAACAAATTGGATACTCTGTTACATAAAAACAAACGGTAATCACTCTCACGTGCACTTTTTTGGTTTCAATTGACATAAAAAGCAAAAAGACTATCATACCCTTAAAAAACAAAAATAAACAGTCAAGATGGAATTTGTATGGGTACTCTGAAATTAAACCCAACCACATCATCTTCTTTCCCTGCTTTATAATCTCCCTTTCCCTCTCCTTCGCAGACCTCCATCGCCGCCCACCACCATGACCCCACTAGCCTCTTGTCGGCCGCTGCCATCGTCGGCCAACCCCACCCCCTCCCCCCTCTAAGTTGCTGCCATAATGCACGAAAATCGCCTACAACCACAACATTTCGCCGCCCTTTAAAAATAAAACAAATCCCCCCTATTGCACGTCGAGCCGCCAATACAACCGTA